>JAIZAY010000644.1:0-35370 GCA_029531755.1 Holothuria leucospilota | reverse complement strand
TCCCTTGATAGTAGGTCGGTTCCGATCTACACATGGACAAGCCACCCATTCCATCAAAATTGGTCTGCCGCTTCGGTGATATATTTTGCTAATTTAACAGGACTGGTGTATTTACGGCTTTTTACTAAGCCTACACCCAACAGCATCTGAATGGCAGTTAAAAGGTTTATTTCAAGGTATTCGGATAAAATATCTGCAGGCAACCGCTGGCCACTGAATGAACTGCGCGATCCCAGCTGAAAATTCCCTTCGAGATCCTTTGGCCCAAACCCTTTGAAGACTCTTTGTGTTCAAAGGGAACCTATCCAAGAACCCTTTCGACCCTAAGGGTTAGAGTTAGATGCGGTTTTACGGCTCAGTTTCTAACCAATTGGTTTAAGTCGGGCCGGCCACGGCCTTTTTTCCAGTTGTGATCTCTTTGGTTAATGAAAATTGGACAAGGAGAATTACAAAATTACCCTTTGAATAAATCAAAACTTTTGAGAACCCTTTCAAACCCTTTGTTTAATTCAATTTGGTACACAAGGGCCTCAAAGCAGGCGCGTATCCAGGTGGCACGGGGGACGTCCCCGGGTAAGAAGGGAGGAGAAAAAATGAGAGAGAGAAAAAAAGAGAAGAAAAAAGGGAAAAAAAGAGGAAAGAAGAAAAATAATGAGAGGCGAGGAGGAAAAGAGAAGAAGGAAGAAGAGAAAGACGAAAGAGAGGGAAAAGGGAAAGGAAACTGACGCATTTGATGAAATGGTAACAACGGCATAGCTCGGTGCGTAAGTGAACTGTCTCTGGATGTTCCCATCTAGGTTGTTTAGCCCTCCAACTGATTCGTGGAGGATAAAATCCCTCTCCGTCGCCCCTCACACCACTGTTCGCCTTTTCACTTCACGCTAATCTGCAGGATTCTAGTTGACAAAACACTTGACTTCATGTCAAATACTCATGGAATTTCATGAAATGACGAATCTGACATTTCATAAATTCGGAAATGGCTGATACATTTAGGGTTAGTAAAGTTATAATGCGATCTTTTAAAAACCGAGATTCCTTAACTACATGACAAAAGATGGACTGACGGACGAACTATTTCCCCAAATGTGCGCCTAAATTGATCCGTATCATGTATTCAGTTTCGTTCTATTTGCGAGTAAAAATTCTATATGTAATTGGGTGCATTTATTAGCAGTCAGTGTACCATGGCGTGTACTCATAGCCTATCTCTCTTGCAATACAGGCACTCTCCACATGGTAATTTAGATCTATTTGAGTCATCATCATTCCAGATTTCCTGACTGTGGGATTTTTTCCCTATGTATTTAAATAGGTCGGACGGATTCCCCCACTGTCGTTTAAATTTTCCAGTGTAGTCGGGGACATGGGCGTAAATCCCGGGGGGGATGGGGGGATATATCCCCCAACATTTGACTAGGGGGGATGGCCCATGTAATCACCCCCCCCCCCCAATGTTTCAGTCTACAGATACGTGTATGATGGAAAGTATATTTTATTCTTCATTTTCGTAAGAAAATTTTTCAATCTCTCTTCACTTTCTATGACAAATGTTTCTCAAACTATCAGAATTTTAGAAAATCGTTGGCAATCCATCAAAATTTTCGCGCGCTCCGCGCGATTCAAACCTTACGTCAGTGTCACTCATATTATCAATATCTTCCGATAGCAACTTTTGGAGAAGCACAGCAGCAAAATGTTGAAAGTTTACGAATTAATAGGTAAAAGACTGGCTTATGTCAGTGGCATGTAGGTTTGTTGGGCAATTGAAAGTGTCTCAATGTAGAGTCTGAATGCAGGTTTTGTAATGGAAATATTATTCGTCACTGTTTACACTCCATGTCATGACCATTATTAAGGTAATAATACACGAAACTGTTCTGATCACGACACTTTCCGAAGAACAGATATACATCTCCAAACATCTGTGGAGGACCTCGCATCAATATGCATGGATCTTTCAATCTAATATATAGCATGATGTAGAAGGTTGGAAGTACGTATCTGCCGTTCAGTGGCGTAGCCAGGTTTTTTGTCAGGGGGGGGGGCAAGAGCACCAAGATTTCCCCCAATTAGTGAAATTTTGTCCGGGTGCTTTCCTCTGACTTGGCTGATGTGACTGATCGCCGTCGTGGGGACGGGGTTTAAGGGGAGGGGTCCCCCTCCCCTTTGGAAAATTTTGCTCATGCAAGGGGGGCTAGATGCAAAATGGTGCCACATTTGGTGCTAAATGTAAATTGAATACATCACCAAGAATTCCTATTATTTTAGGAAGCTTTTTTTTTTTATCTTGCTTGTCTTGGTGAATTTTTCTTGAGTCCTACTGGTAGTTTAGAATCACAATGGGTGAAGTACAGTAATTAAGTGAACCCTGGTACACCTTTCCCTTCATCAGTTCACCACATTCACCACAATCAGTCCAAATTTTACGAGGACCTGTCCTATAGCACTTGACCACTGACCCATTCTAACAAACTGCGTATACCACAATGGTGCTCCTTTAATTATCAAGAAACATTGGAAATATACAGTAAAAGGACAGAGTCCCTTGTCAGAGGTCCAGAGATCCCATGCTGTATAAAACAGATAGTAAAACATAACTAGTACAACTATAAGCATGGTGTCATCATTCCATCTCTGAAATGCTTAATGAGGACTGGTTGTGCCAGTGTGGCATATACTTTTAAATAAGCAGGGGTGTCAACCCGTATTCAAATGTGGGGGGAGGGGGGACGGGGGACATACATGACTTAGTGCAAACCAATCCCTTTGGTTTTGAAGGGGGGCGTCTTCCTATAGGCTCTTTCCTCCTCCCCCCCCCCCCCTTAGATGACTGACGTTGTCCTATTCTAATAAGAATTATCATTTCAAAGTTAACATGACCATCATAGATGATCTGCCAGGTGAAATACACAGAGTCCACGGAATTACTTCAAGATGTTATTTTCATCATGTCCCAAAATAGCTGAAACAACGCTTCGCAGCGTGGATCATTGTCGGAGATCATGGACCCGACCAGGCCCGTTGCTAGGGTGATATATTTGGGGGTGTGAAGGTTCCAAATTCCGACCGGCTGGATGTTTTTTTCCACCTGAGTGGAGGCGTTTAAATTGCACTTTGTTATGCGCTCTGCGTTTTGTATACAGCAGTGGGATCCTTCCTTTGTCACTACATAAATGTGTCGTCCTGGGGGAGGGGGAGTCCCCCTCCCCTTTGAGAAATTGTTGTTAATTTAAGGCTGCTTAGGTGCAAAACGGTGCTATCTTTGGGATATTTTTTGAGCTGATCGTACATGGCTGGAAAATGTCCATAATTTAGTGAATTCTAATTTTTCCGACTGGCTGGATGTTTTTACTAACTGCAGTGGCGGCGCGTAAATTGCCCCTTTTTATTCACCCTGCGTTTGTATAAGGCAGTGGATTCCTTCCTTTGTCGCTATGTAAAGGTGTCATCCTGGGGGAGGGGTCTAAGGGGAGGGGGTAGCCCTCCCCTTTTGAGAAATTTTTGTTAATTTAAGGTTGCTTAGATGCAAAATGGTGCTATCTTTGGGATATTTTTGGAGCTGATCTTAGTATAGCAAAGGTGTGAAGGATTAGCAAGTGCGTTTTCAGAATGCTTTATAGTCGTAAGTGTATTAACAATCACCATCTATACCGATAATAACTTCAGCGAAGCGCTCGGTAAAAATTTTTGAAAAGTGTTTAACGGCAACAACGTACTTTCAACCTTCCACATCATGCTACAAATTAGACTGAATGAAGTGGCGTGCCCAGGATTTCTCTCAAGGGGGAGATGCAGTATGTTGTGTGACCGCTGGCCTGGGGGAGGGGTCTAAGAAATTGTTTGAAAAATTAGGTGTCTATACGTGAAATCTGGTGCCACAAACGTACGTTACCTTTTGAAGTAAAATTTGTGTTAAAAAATTTACGTATTTTTAGGAACTAAAAAATAGGCATCAGTGAGGGTGGGCATGGCCGAATGGCCCTCCCCTCTGCCACTGATTGAATGATCCCATATTGATGTGGGGCCCCTACAGATGTTTGGAGATGTATGTCTGTTTTCGGAAAATGTTGTGATCAGAACAGTTCCATGTATAATTACCTTTTTAATGGTCATGAGGAGTGCAAACCGTGACGCATGCGCGCGAAGCGTGCCGAAATTTTGTCATTAAATAAGATTTCCCTGACGAAATCTACATTCAGAATCTGCATCGAGACACTTAATAATTGCCCAACAAACCTACATGCCACTCAAAAAGCCAGTCAAATAGAGCCACGAGACTACTCTTTAACTCAAATGTGGGGGGATTTGATATCGTGTCCCCCACCCATCGAAATGCAAGTCCCCCCGTCCCCCAGGATTGACGCCCATGTAAATAAGTCAAGTGTAGTGGTTGAGAAATTTAAAATTTTACCAGATCATGCGCAAATTTCACCATATATTCACTTTCAAAATTTCCCCCAAGATTTTCCAGAGGGGGCAACTCGCCCCCCCCCCCCCGGCTACGCCACTGCTGCCGTTATACATTTTTCAAAAAATTTTACCAGAGCTTCGCCAGTTCGCGCTGAGCCATTATCGGTATAGATGGTGATTGTTAATACACTTATGACGAAAACAGCACTCTGTAACGCTCTTATCATTCCTTCACCCCTTTTACTACACCTGTCAGGGAGGTCTAATATCACCTCCCTGCACCTATACTCGCCCTCTCTCTCATTTTTCATTGCTGGCAGCTGTTCGTCCGGATTTTAGTTCAAAAGTAGTAAAAATACGATAGTTGTAAAGCGTTCGGCGTCGTACTCTATATTATCATTTGGATGTCAGGTAGTAAACGCATTATTTAATTGCCCCCCCCCCCCCCCAAATTAATATGATTAATGCAGAGCTTTCAGGAGGTCCTATTCAGGTATCTGCTAGCCTTAGGCTGTATTCGACACCCTGTTCTTGACTGTCCCGGAACATGACGAGAACATGGGAACTCGTCCTGCAGTGTCGAACATGAACCCTGTGCAGGTACAGTTGCCATGGATACTCGGCCAGAACAGTTGTCATAAACATGGCTGTTGCTCGTCATATTTTACCCCCAAATAGCATGTACAGGCCTACAAGACATTCATAACCATCCCGTCGGTACTTGAATGCCCCTATTCTAGCCGTGTACGAAAGTGACAAAAACCTTTAGTAGGCTATGTACAGTAATGTCACTCTCGGTACATAGCCCATAGCCTTGGCTAGCGGGCCGCCGTAACGCTCCATATTTTCACTATAAACTTCGTTCTTTTTTCATAGTAAGCCCACACAAGTCTGTTATTAGGCCATAAACTGCTGCCGGGTACATGCTCCGCCTAACTTGTTTTCATTGTGCTGAGATTTCCCCCAGCATTTCTTCCTTGAGGGGACGTATCCGCCATCTTTGTTTGTGTTCGTTCTCGCTGCACCACCTCGCGAGGTGGTGTGAGATTTGGGTGTTAGAACACGTTCGCGAACGTTTTCCCTCGTGATCGACTCTTGCAGAACACTGTTCTCTGTTCCAGAACAGTGTGTCGAATACAGCCTTAGATGCCCTTTCACAATGCACAATGAAGGAAAGGACATACTTCGTAATAACTCAAGAATGTTTCTGTGGACTCCACGCACATATTTCTGTGTAAAAACTTTCCCAAAATAGAAGGCAGTAAAATAGACAGAAGGGAGGGGGCTTCAGGAGATTTGTTGACAACGTATCTGTTTCTTAATAGACAACATATTCTCCTCTTTTACCTTACCAAGAATTAACATTTACTAAATTATGGACATTTTCCGGCCATATATGATCAGTTCCAAAAACATCCCAAAGATAGCACCATTTTGCATCTTAAAGACCTTTAATTAATAAAAAAAAATCTTAAAGGGAGGGGAAACCCCTTCCCCAGGACGACACCTTTATATAGTGACAACGAAAGATCAAAACTGCTGCATGCAAATGCAGGAACGCATGAAAAATAAAGGTGTAATTTTAGCAGATTTGGGGGAACTGAGGTATTATTACGAAATCATCTATGGGCCCCCAATCACAAAAAATCTGGCGACGCCACTGATCTCAAGCCTACTTGCACTGGTCTTGCAATGATCTCCGAATTCAAAATCCACTGGCAGTTGTCTGGTATGACCCTATATGTTGAGCCCTGCCTTTTAAGCTTAACAGGACATTGTTGCGCTTGTACAATTTCAATCCAGTGCAGCTTATCAACGAGTTTTGTGCTCAAGATAATAGGCTATTTCCTAAATGCATGAATATACCAATAGCCTACCAAAGAACATTACCACTGAAAATAACCCCTTCAAACAGTCTTCCTAGCACTTCTGAGACATTAAAACCGAGGAGCTGCCGGGGGGTTGCCCCCTGGACCCCCACCGGGGCTTTGCCCCTGGACCCCACCAGAGACCCAAAGGCGGGCCCCTGGACCCCACCCGTCGTGGGCTCGCGCTTCGCGTGCACATTTTCCACATTTGCGATAGTTCACCCCATCCCCCCCAAAGTTGAAAAGAAATCTACGCCCCTGGTCGGGGAACGTTAAAATATGAAGTAGTCCACAATAGCCAGTCACCCCTGTGGTTTACTTTATTTTTGGGTTTAAGAGCAGATCCTGTAGTGAATCCCCGCAAATTTTCCAATTTTACGCCTAAAAACCCAACATGAGAGCCGAAAATTTTGAATTTTGATCTCGATGATCGTATTGCACTCCGTCTCCCTTGTCGGGGCTTCATGCAAGTTCAGAGGAGAGCCACTCGCCTTATACCCGAGGTGAGACACCTACCTTATCATGTTAGACTTAAGCATCTTGGGCTTACCACCCTGGAGTTGAGAAGGATTAGGGGGGACATGCTTCAGGTGTACAAATTTCTCTTTGAAAGGAATCCTTTGTCCTCTTGCAATTATTTAAAGGTTCAATGTAATTCTCGGGTTCGAGGCCATTGTAAGAAGCTAGTTAAGAATTTTGCAAGGCTCGACATTAGGAAGTTCAGCTTTTCTCATAGAGTTGTTAACGAGTGGAATAGTCTGCCTGAGTGGGTAGTTAACTCCACATCTGTGCACTGCTTTAAGGTTAACATTGACAAGTTCTTCCATAAGTGTGGTAGAATCTAATTGTGCTGGGCTCGTTTGGTGTTGGCTGGTTCAGTCTTTGTTTTCAGTTATGGTTGTTTGGACTTCAGGGCATCTTATGGGGCCTTAGCCCTCCTTTGCCCTTTAACCTGTTATGTTATGTTATGTTATGCAGGTTGCAGTCCTACGTGGAGAAGTTTAAACCCCTGTCGCGCAATTTCTGGCGCTACCTCCTGCCGCGTCGGCATTACACATTTTATCGTACCTAGTAGGCCTATCCCGACTACATGTTTACCGAAGAAAATGGAAAATTTTGCGACCGGCAAGACCACGTCTTCCTAAGCTTTACCCCGCCTCTCCCCCACCCCTATTGATGTCATTTATAAAGCAGGCTACTAAGAAACATTTACAGACCAAGCTATAAACATCAACAGCGTAAAATTCAAGCATATTGAAACAAATTTTGGGGGCGTGTTTCATGCAATTTAAAGTACGGTATAGGCTACCAATATTTAAGGATGAGGGTAAAGGGGGTGCTCGCTCCAGCCCCCGACCCCCTTACATCCGGCACTTCTACTTGTATACCACACAACTTAACACTATAGACTATTAATATTAATTATAGTGCGCTGGGTTATCAGCATTGTCGTGGCCTAGTTGGTATGACGCTGGACTCCGATTGTAAGTACGTGGGTTCAAGTCCTCCCGGAGACTCGGCAGTGTGTTTTTCTCGTTTTGCGGTTTTAATGTTTGGGAACTGTCGACTTTTTACAGTTGCTTTCTCTTTCATATCTCCCTTTTTGTAGCTTTTATCGACTTCTCTTCGTTCCCAATTTTTCTTTTCTTAATTAGGCTTTGTTTTGTTAGTCATATCCTACTGTTAATTTCCAAACCAGGTAACTACACGCTAAATTGCATATGCCTACATTATCAAGTCGTACACCCCTTTTCACTTTGCATTTTTCGGTTGAAATTGCTAATAGTTTTATGATTTTTCCCATTCTTAGATGAAACCGATTCCATATTTCATGTAATTTGCATTTGATACGAAAGGTATCAATAAACACAGGGCTCCCGGCTACTCTAGTAGCCGGGAGACCTGTCTTTATTGATACCGAATTTGCCTAGGTTCCCAAAGCAACTCTTGTTTCTAAAGGAAAGCCACTCTGGACTGAATATTCATAAATGACCGACTGTAAAATGCTCTTCTTGTATTGCAACCATGAATTAAGTTTCATGGGGGTAGGACTAAGCATCTGCCAACAACAGGTGGCCATTGTCTACGTTTCATGGTGCGATGATTTGTAAAAGAAGACAGCAGGTTCCTTTAAACTTGACCAAGTCTCCCTCCGCGTTTTCCCTCCCGTCTTAAGGGGCCGCTCCACCATTCCATAAAATTGCACTTTGGCTGGAGGGTGAACCCTCTACATGTAGTCCCTAAACATTTTGTTTGGGTTGATTTTTGACCCTGTTATAAGAGGGCAGATGTTAGATGTATTTTGGTAGTGACTGAGATTATGCTGTCAAAAATGGTTGAAGTTGACTTGTACCACCTGAGCCGATTGTGAAGTTTTGGAAAGACAGCGGACCTATCTCATATATTGGTGAGTGACAAGGGGCGGGGGGGGGAGGGGGTGGTGGATCACAAGTTTTTTATTCATGCGCCTGTAGCTCACTAAAAAGTCAATGGTCCTGCTGCAAAAATTCTTATCTGCCAGTTACAACCAACTCGTGAGCTTTGCATTGATGGGTCCCATGCTGGCGTTGAAAACTAACAACTCCCTGCTTAGTCCTACCCCTATGAATCTTAATTCATAGTTGGAATACAAGAAGAGCATTTTACAGTCGGTCATTTATGAATATTCAGTCCAGAGTGGCTTTCCTTTAGAAACAAGAGTTGCTTTGGGAACCTAGGCAAATTCGGTATCAATAAAGACAGGTCTCCCGGCTACTAGCCCTGTGTTTATTGATACCTTTCGTATCAAATGCAAATTACATGAAATATGGAATCGGTTTCATCTAAGAATGGGAAAAATTCATAAAACTATTAGCAATTTCAACCGAAAAATGCAAAGTGAAAAAGGGAGGGGGGGGGGGTGTACGACTTGATAATGTAGGCATATGCAATTTAGCGTGTAGTTACCTGATTTGGAAATTAACAGTAGGATATGATTAACAAAACGAAGCCTAATTAAGAAAAGAAAAATTGGGAACGAAGAGAAGTCGATAAAAGCTACAAAAAGGGAGATATGAAAGAGAAAGCAACTGTAAAAAGTCGACAGTTCCCAAACATTAAAACCGCAAAACGAGAAAAACACACTGCCGAGTCTCCGGGAGGACTTGAACTCACGTACTTACAATCGGAGTCCAGCGTCATACCAACTAGGCCACGACAATGCTGATAACCCAGCACACTATAATTAATATTAATAGTCTATAGTGTTAAGTTGTGTGATATACAAGTAGAAGTGCCGGATGTAAGGGGTCGGGGGCTGGAGCGAGCACCCCCTTTACCCTCATCCTTAAATTATTGGTAGCCTATACCGTACTTTAAATTGCATGAAACACGCCCCCAAAATTTGTTTCAATATGCTTGAATTTTACGCTATTGATGTTTATAGCTTGGTCTGTAAATGTTTCTTAGTAGCCTGCTTTATAAATGACATCAATAGGGGTGGGGGAGAGGCGGGGTAAAGCTTAGGAAGACGTGGTCTTGCCGGTCGCAAAATTTTCCATTTTCTTCGGTAAACATGTAGTCGGGATAGGCCTACTAGGTACGATAAAATGTGTAATGCCGACGCGGCAGGAGGTAGCGCCAGAAATTGCGCGACAGGGGTTTAAACTTCTCCACGTAGGACTGCAACCTGCATGAAGCCCCGACAAGGGAGACGGAGTGCAATACGATCATCGAGATCAAAATTCAAAATTTTCGGCTCTCATGTTGGGTTTTTAGGCGTAAAATTGGAAAATTTGCGGGGATTAACCACAGGGGTGACTGGCTATTGTGGACACTTCATATTTTAACGTTCCCCGACTACACTGGAAAATTTAAACGACAATGAGGGAATCCGTCCGACCTATTTAAATACATAGGAAAAAAATCCCACAGTCAGGAAATCTGGAATGATGATGACTCAAATAGATCTAAATCACCATGTGGAGAGTGCCTGTATTGCAAGAGAGATATAGGCTATGAGTACACGCCATGGTACACTGACTGCTAATGAATGCACCCAATTACATATAGAATTTTTACTCGCAAATAGAACAAAACTGAATACATGATACGGATCAATTTAGGTGCACATTTGGGGAAATAGTTCGTCCGTCAGTCCATCTTTTGTCATGTACTTAAGTTAAGGAATCTCGGTTTTTAAAAGATCGCATTATAACTTCACTAACCCTAAATGTATCAGCCATTCCCGAATTTATAAAATGTCAGATTCGTCATTTCATGAAATTCCATGAGTATTTGACATGAAGTCAGTGTTTTGTCAACTAGAATCCTGCAGATTAGCGTGAAGTGAAAAGGCGAACAATAGTGTGAGGGGCGACGGAGAGGGATTTTATCCTCCACGAATCAGTTGGAGGGCTAAACAACCTAGATGGGAACATCCAGAGACAGTTCACTTACGCACCGAGCTATGCCGTTGTTACCATTTCATCAAATGCGTCAGTTTCCTTTCCCTTTTCCTTTTTATTTTCACTCTCTTTCTTCCTTCTCTTCTTCCTTCTTCTCTTTTCCTCCTCGCCTCTCATTATTTTTCTTCTTTCCTCTTCCTTTTCCCTTTTTTCTTCTCCTTTTTTCTCTCTCTCATTTTTTCTCCTCCCTTCTTACCCGGGGCACGTCCCCCGTTCCCCCCTGGATACGCGCCTGCTTTGAGGCCCTTGTGTACCAAATTGAATTAAACAAAGGGTTTAAAATGGTTTCGACAATTTGAAAGGGTTCTCAAAAAGTTTTGATTTATTCAAAGGGTAATTTTGTAATTCCCCTTGTCCAATTTTCATTAACCAAAGAGATCACAACTGAAAAAAAGGCCGTGGCCGGCCCGACTTAAACCAATTGGTTAGAAACTGAGCCGTAAAACCTCATCTAACTCTAACCCTTTAGATCGAAAGGGTTCTTGGATAGGTTCCCTTTGAACACAAAGAGTTTTCAAAGGGTTTGGGCCAAAGGATCTCGAAGGGAATTTTCAGCTGGGATCGCGCAGTTCATTCAGTGGCCAGCGGTTGCCTGCAGATATTTTATCCGAATACCTTGAAATAAACCTTTTAACTGCCATTCAGATGTTGTTGGGTGTAGGCTTAGTAAAAAACCGTAAATACACCAGTCCTGTTAAATTGGCAAAATATATCACCGAGGTGGCAGGCCAATTTTGATGGAATGGGTGGCTTGTCCATGTGTAGATCGGACTCGACCTACTATCAAGGGATTTTCAAACATTAATTTTGGTTTGGAAACGAGTGCATTCATTTTCAAAGCGATATCATCTCATGTGCGGTTGCGGGGCCGCCGGAATGATGTTTCCGTGAACTGGGGCAGAAACATTTCATCACTCATTTTGGAATTTGCTAAAGTAATTTTTGCAGCAATTTTTCAGGCACAGCTGGTATTTTTTTTTTTTTTGGAAGAAACACATCAAACTGGAAAGAATGGGGGGGGGGGCATGTACACTTCAAACTGAAAATAATCGGGGGGACTGTGGCCCTCAGGTCCCTCCCTGGCTGCGACGGGGCTTGGTTGCTTATCATCAATCAGCACTAAGGACATCGTGCTTAACGTCCTGAAGACCATTATTTAGTCATTTTTTGTTATAATTTCCTCCCGTCAAGTCGTGTAAGAAATTGAATATTGAGGTAATTTTACCTGAAACTATGTGCATTTCAATAATTGTTGAAGGCTCTGAACGTGATCCCCATCCCTCCACTAATGTCACCTATGTGTCTTCGATACCGAGTAAACTGTCCCTCTGAAGTGAAGAGATACCCACTGCAGTGGCGGATCCAGAGGGGGGGTCGCCGACGTCCGGACCCCCCTCAAATTTCCCAATTTGCCCTTTTTCAAAATTGTTTTTTTTTTCACACTAGCCTAACTAAATAAAAAATAAAAAAAAAACCACGACAGTTTGACAGGTAACGACAGTTGTCCAATTCCGAGGAAATTTTGGTTACCCCCATCCAGTATCGATCAATCCACCCGTAAAAGTCTAGCCATGTATCGCAGAAACTTTCAGCAATATATTTGACTATGGTAGCCTGTATTGCCCGCCCCGCAACACGAACAGCGCAATCGTTTTATAGAGGATGTGACTACAGTATGTCTTACTGCCTGCAATGGAATAGGGAAAAACATGCCAGTGAGCCACAACTGCAAAAAAGGCCGCGGCCGGCCCGACTTAAACCAGTTGGTTAGAAACTGAGCCGTAAAACCTCATCTAACTCTAACTCTTACTGCCTGCGTGACAGTCAGGCATTCTAATCACTTTTTCCCTTGGAACCACGTGTGGCGTGTTTGGGCTTTCAAAGTAATACAGTAAAACGCGCAGATATTACGTCATACTCACTAGCTAGCGCTTTATGCAACGTATTACTACTGAGTTCTAATATTGATTCCAAAAGGTCACTGCTAGTCTTTTGGTCTAACAAAATAATGATCTGTTCACACTCCTTAAACGCTACATCTACGAAACCTTTCCTCTACCCGCTAGTATCCCTTCTCTCATGAACACGATATGATATTCATGGTCTGGAATTACTCTCTTCATTTATTAGTGTTGCCCTAGTGATGGGAATAAAAAGCCAATCTTAGTTTAAAGTCCACAGCCAAGAGTTGACCAGAAGTCGCAATGGACGAATCGGTGTTTGTTTCATTTTAAAAATACTATATGAAATCACCACCAGGTTAAATAACGCAATGTTACTCGGTTCAATTTTTTGACGTCTTTGGACCAATGACAAGTCTGCTGTCGCAAATAAAAAGCAAACATTCGACTTCAATCATCTGTTTTGACAGAGTATTTTTGACAGTCGCGCCGCAACTATATAGGGAACACAACATACAGTATTTTAACCCCCTGCCCCAGTCGAGATAGCGGTGGCGCCAGGTGGGGGAAGGGTTCATGCCCCCGTCGGAGAAGGCTGATCAACTATCGGGCAAGTTTTACAGGTTCGTCGGGAGTCCTAGTCGAAAGTATGCAGTCCCCGACGACAACTAGTCGCCCCGACGTCTTACCTGTTTTTGCCCTAAAGAGGGTAATTCCTCTAATAAGAACCAAAAATTTTCGGCGCGCTACGCGCGCTTTAGAGTCACTCTGTTTTCTTCAATAGTTCCATTCCGCAGAGCAGGATAGCACAAGTCCTGTCCACCTTACCAAGTAACATATAGGCAGAGTACATAGTTAATGTAAAGTTCGTAACTTTCATCCCATATCGCAAAGCCTAGTTGGTGTTCTCTTGTGTGTGTGTGTCATGCGGTAGAGTCAGTTGGTGAGTGACTTACGGAGCAAAGTTTGGCTATTTCATCTTGTAGTCCAGGTGGTTTCGATAGAAATGTATGTTACACCCGATACGGTCTACAAACCCACAGTTCGTTTTTCGTTTCGTCATATGTTTTATGTGTTAGCCTATCAAACATCTTCCCCCGCTTCACGCACTTTTCAATTTCAATATCCAGATTCAAAGAACACTATCAGTGCGCAACTCGGATCTTGAAGTATTAACTGATATGATGCAAAATATGCCGGCAATAGCATGGGATAATGAGGCTCCTCCATTTGCCCTTCTCATCATCTCCTCGAAATAGGGAATGTCGGAACTAATTCGGGTAGCTGACGTCGCCCGGCCCCCTGTTGGAAAATTCTGCCGCCACACATGGTCGATTTGCTTATTTCGGCTTTCATAAGGGTAATTTCTGGGATAAAACCCAAAATTTCGGTACGCTTTGTCCACTCTCCCTCAGTTCCGTTATACTTATAGCTAAATGTAGTACAAACCCTTTCCACCTTTTCAAGTTAATAAGTAGGAATACATGGATTTATGTACACATGGATTTATGTAAATGTCAGAAATTGAATCGCATTTCGCTAAACCTGGTTAACGTTCACTTGCGTCTCGGTCGTATGGTACGGCTAGTGACTCGAGGAGGGAAGTACAATTAAGTTATGCCCGATAGGGCCTAACTGTCCGGACAATTGTTCTATATAAGCTTTAAACTAGTACAAATTCTTATCAGTGTAGGCTTACCCAAAAATTTTTCGCGCGCTTTGCATTTTCAACGTTTAGATTCCAGGTTTTGATTCCAGTTTTTGCATGTCTCTTGGTTTATCCTTTCTTTGTCAATATGCCGTAAATTGTATAACCGCTGAAGTTTATGGGAACCAAAATTTAAAAAAAAAAAATGAATGTGCCCTTTTTATGTTGGACCCCCCCTCAGAGAAGACCCTAGATCCGCCCCTGCACTGTGAACTTACTACGGGGGGGGGGGGGGGCACAAAAAGTGACTTCAATGGATTACTTTCTGACCAAAAGTTGCAGAAATTTCAGCCTCCATGAATGATGCAGACCAAAACACTATCCCCAATCCTTTGTAATTGCTATTTGGAAAAGAGTCTATTTGCCGAAAACCACGTGGGAGTAGAATTGCGCCTGCCTGCCTCTGTCCAAGAGATTGGCAATGCAATCAAACTTAGTTCAGTTCGACCTCCAATGCCATACTGACAAACATACTTGATATATTGGACGCGCGTTTGAGAGAGGCAATTGAGGTATTGTAAGAAACTGTAAAGGAATCTTTATGGCAGGATGCTTTTGTACTTGTTAGAATCTTAGGCCACCCTTTTCAGTAGCTTTTAATTCATCATACATTCTGCAATTTTCTAAGTAAGTATGATCTATACAACTTATGTATAAGTACTACTTACACGATCATAGTTCCATGCATATGCATGGTACGTACAGTACACCGAGCTGTATGATAATTGTTACATTACTTCGGCAGTACCGTGCATCGTAGCCAAGGCAGCGGGCCGTGGTCAGTTGAAGGTCAAATCATGCATTGGTCCTAACGCTTTTTGATGCCTTACCTTGAGGTCAAGGAATCTGTGCATCCATGTATACTAGGCCCCTACAGTAGGCCTAGGTATGTTTGCCTGTGCACATTTTCTGTGTGGGGAGAAACACTTGGCTTAGCCCAGATTGGAAAGCTCGCAATGCAACAGTGGTGCACGGGGGATTATAATTAATGGCCAAGAGAATTGTGCGGCCCGTACTATCTAAACGGAGCACCATCATTGGTTGGCACCAAGCGTACCAAGAGAATTTAACCTCCTCCTATATTATGTCCCAGGAGACAACTTGGGTGGTTGCTGCCAATGGGGTCCTCTCTATGTTTCGACCTCTCTATATTCCGACCTCTCTATGTTCCGACTTGTCTATATTCCGACTTCTCTATGTTCTGACCTCTCTATATTCCGACTACTAAGTTCCGACCTCTCTATATTCCGACTACTCTATGTTCCGACCTCTCTATATTCCAACTACTCTATGTTCCGACTTCTCTATATTCCGACTTCTCTATGTTCCGACTTATAAATAAACATTTTGGTCGAAACAAAGAGAAGTTAAACAATAAGGGTCACATCTCTATGTTCCTACCTCTCTATGTTCCGACACATGCAGAGTACTTTTCAAAGGCTAATTCTACGCTGAATGGTGCCCCTCTGCCCCTGCTGGTTGTGCCACTGCCCTAGTGTTTCGCCTCAATGCGCGATCAGCAAACTTTGAAATGTTGCATAAATTATGCAATTTACGCTAATTAATTAGCATATTCTGGAACCTTCGGACTAGTGGAACTGCCCAAAGATTGAATATGACCAAAATGCATGTTTTCATTTGTGGTCGAAACATAGAGAAGTAGGAACATACCTGTAGAAATTATGTGTAAAACGTCTCTATGTTTCGACTTCTCTATGTACCGAATTCTTCACGGAAGAATGGAGTAGTCGGAACATTGAGACGTCCAAAGTCTCTGTGTTTTGACTTCTCTATGTTTCGACTTTTTCAAATTGCGGTCGAAACATAGAGAGGTCGAAACATAGAGACGTCATCACGTCTCTATATTCCGACCTGTCTATGTTTCGACCAAAACGTGAAAAAGTCGGAACATAGAGAGGTCGGAACATAGAGAGGTCAGAACACCGGGATTGAACCGCTGCCAATAAGTTTGTGCAGTTGCAGTTGTCATGGATTGTTAAATTTGTGCAGCTGGCAACTTTGAGATTCATATTTTTGTGCAGGGGATAAAACCCCCGCTCAGGGCAAACTTTTCAATCTGGGGCATAGCGGCATAATAATTCACTTGTGTTGCGTACAACTTTCCGGAGAAGGATTCACTCAAGTTGGCATACAACTTTACCTATTGACTACATATTTTGTACTGCAGGCTAGCTCTAGGCCTACAGTGAGAAGTCAAAACTGCAGCTATAAAATTTTCTGCTGCAGTCTGTTTCCTCATAATTTACCTAGAGTCCCACACAAATATCCAGCGTAACCTCTGCTTCAAGCAGGGGCGGTGCCAGGGTATTTCGATAGGGGGGGCAAAGCATGAGATGATCGTTTGCCGTCCTGGGGGAGGGGTCTAAGGGGAGGGGTGTCCCCCTCCCCATTGGGAAATTTTTTGTTAATTTAAGGTTGCTTAGATGCAAAATAATGATGTCTTTGGTACATATTTTGCACTGATCATATATGGCTGGAAAGTTTATAATATAGTAATTTTAATTTTTGCTTTGGGAAAGATGCATTTTCTGGGGAGGGGTCCCCTCCCCTTAGAAAAATTTTTTAATTTAAGATCGTTTAGATGCGAAATGGTGATATCTTTGGTATATTTTTTGAACTGATCATATATGTAAGAAAGTGTTCATAATTTATTGAACTTTTATTTTTGCTTGGGGGAAAGATGCTTTTCTGGGGAGGGGTCTCCCTTTGACAAATTTTTATCAATTTAAGATTGCTTAGATGCAAAATGGTGATGTCTATGGTATTTTTTGGGCTGATCATATATGGCTGAAAAGTGTTAATAATTTATTGAATTTTAAGTTTTGGTTTAGTGAAAGGACAGTAGCCTTTGTTTTCTAAGAGAAGGGTATGTAGTCAACAAACCTCCTGACGCCACCCCCCTCTTATGTATGGGTGTGTTGTCACTCAAAAATATGTGCGTTGAGTCGACAGAAACACGAACTATTACGAATATTTTTGTTGCTTCATATGCATTATACAAGGTATCTAAAGGCTAATTATTTGGATCAAATATATGCCTACCCCACCCTCCTCCTTCTTCTTTCTCCTTCGCTTCCCCTTCTTCTCTTTCGTTTGCTCCTTTTCTTTTTTCCTGTTCTTTTCCTTCTCTCTTTCCCCTGTTCTTGCAAATGATAGGAGGCGGTTGCCCACTGCCCCATGTGGCATCGCCCTGTTTTTCTTTGCTCCTTTTCTGATTGACTCAAGATTTCTTCATACAGTAAAGATTGTGTTGTGTACGGCCATGCACCTACTATTTAAAATTTGTTTTGTTTGGATTACTCAGTCGAGACAACACCAAAATAAAGCAGAATAAGGCAGGCGTAGGTAGCTTTTCGAGACTGGGGGGCTGAACCTTGCTTTGGATTGCTGTCCTGAGGAGGGGTCTAAGGGAAGGGGTGTCCCCCTCCCCTTTGGAAATTTTTTGGGTATTTGAGGGTCCTCAGATGCAATTTGGTGCAGCGTTTTGGGCAAACTTTAAGGAAAATTACTGCAAATTTTTTACATTTTTTACTGAAGAGACAAATAAGGGGTTTTTGGCCTTTGATATTGGGGCAGAAGCATACTTCAGTCCCCAGATTTTTGACTGGGGGCTTTAGCCCCCCCCTTCCTACGCTTATGCAATAAGGGAGACATATAATATTACTTCAAAGTAATATAATATTACTTCAATTCATTTTATTAAATGTTTTTTACATTTTTTTGTTAAAATGTTTGTTAGGTGGTTGACTCATGTGTTGACTTATGTTCACATTCTAAACTTTAAATGGTCACATGCTGGTAATGGAGAGAGGGTAAATGTTTGAGATTGCCAAACATTACATAATCCGGACAGGGGAGAATACCCATAGACGAAGGTTCACTAAAGACCGAAGATTCCCCTGGACGAAAATATATTCTGAGTTACGGGTAGGGTTGGGGTTTTGGTTGATCAGAGATTCATGGATCAGGCGTATCCCCTGATGCACAAATTAGCTGTCTGTATTTTTTGGTGTAACTTGCAATGATACGTAGGCACCTTTTCTCCACAAGAGGGAGAACTTTTTACTCTGTGACACCATATGTGTAAGGTCTCACAATAACTTAGCGTTAGGGTATCAGGCTCGTGTCCAGGATTTTCAGTGGGGGGGGGGGGGTTCTGAGATGATTTTTCAAATGAGGCGGGTATTTTTGGTTGAAAACTCTAATAAACTCTAAAAAATCTTAAGGTCGGCGCGAGCAGGGGGTCCGGACCCCCAGGACCCCCCTTTGGACATACGCCTGGGTATACTACTGTATTGTTTTAGCTTTACTCTCAGTTCCCATGCTCTTTTTGTTTGCACGTTATGTATAATGGCCTTAAGTGTTTTTGTACTACTTAACCTGCATTCACGTAAACAATGGAGAAAACAGAAAACGTTATCCGTGCGGGAATTGCAAGTTTCAGGTATTTTGTAACGAACAATTTAACTAATATTGTGATAGATGGGTGACATACTGTAACACCTCACCCCACCCCCTACAAAATTATGTGTCATAAAACGTTTTTCGACGATTTTATTTTTGGGGGTTGAAAAACCATGGGGGGCGAATGCCTGCCCTGCCCCCCCCTTCCGTGGCACCGTGCCTGGCTTCAAGTATGATGAATGATCATGGTACAACAGGTAATGTTATGTAATATTGTGAAGTGTAAACATAGAAATTAAAGTAAGGGAGAACGCTGACACAGAGCATCACTGCGTGTTAAACCAGTGAAGCAACGAAAATTGTGAGGGCACTTCCGCTGTATGGCAAAAAGCTGGTTGATTGGTGTGTCTCCATACATATAGAGGGCATTCAACTTCAGAAGTTGTGAGCTGCTCTACATCTTTTGAATTTTGCAACGCTGATGTCAATCAGAGTGAGACTTCAGACTTCAGACTTTTGCTTACCCCTTTGTAAAAGTCATACTTGGGGTGATACAAATCTCTCTTTAAGTAATTTTCACAACAGAGATAAGTCATAGTTGCCCCAAGTGTTTTGTTATGTACTCCTAAATTGCAAACTTGTAAGTTTTTTGGCCAATAGCTAGGGCAAAAGCAACGACGTGATGTATGTACTATGCGCCGTTGCTTCGATGCCATACAAAGAGCCAAATTAATGGCTTCAGTCCAGATCGCCTGACGTCATTCTCCCTTACTTTAATTTCTATGGGTATAAATCACACCTTTGGTTTTGTTGGCATACAACTGCTGACACCTCATTGGCATCAAATCATTTGAATCATTCAGTATTCTTCAAATCTTCAAATCATACTGTACAATGTATACAAACTTGCCAGGGTGCATTTCATTTGAATCAAATGAAATGCACCCTGGTGTGTTTGTAAACTTTGTATACAGTATGTGTGGGTGCCAGATATGTGCGTGTGTGTTTATGACACATAGCTAGGTTGTTAACACATTGTCTCAAGACAGGAAACTTTTAGGCAATGGGCAGTCGCCCCAAAATTTGCTTTGAGTTTGAAAAATCAGCAAACTCTTGCAAATCTCCTCATATCACATTACAAGCACCCCTTAGGACATTTTGAACATAACTATTACAAACAATAGGTAAACCAAGGAGAAATTTCCTTGTATTTCACAATTCACTAACAAAAACATTGTCACATTATCAAAATACCCTGTAGGCCATTCATGAACTAGAGTGAGGGGGATACAAACTCTGATTGGGGTGACAACTGTATTTTCCGTTTAAGTTGATGTCATACTGGGTATGTGGGTGCACCATATTGAGATGGAGAACCTACAGTTTTTGGTGGAGGTCAAAGGTCATATCATGTCTTCAGGGGTCAAGTGAAAACCTTGTGAACATAATAACAAGATAGGAAGCAAGGATGAGCTCATACTTGGGTGTGTAGGTGCATTATGTAGGGTAAGTGCCTTACAGTAACATTTTTGGGGAAGGTCAACATTCATATGTGGTCACCAGAGGTCAAACTCAGGAAACCTTGTTAACATGATAATCTTTAACTACTGTAGTATACTGTAAACTTCATACTTGACATATAGATGCAGTGAGTACCCTTATCTTTTTGGCAGTGGTGAAAGGTCCATCTCCTTTAGGTCACCAGAGGGCAAGTGGGGCCAAAGCCAAAAATGGTCATGATCACCAAACCTAAAATTTGAACAATGCCAAAGTTATGTAATCTGAAAAAAAGGTGGGATTAATCGCATAATCAGTGTGATGCAGTCATTCAAAGATGTAAATTGCGGCAAATTGCACATTCAAAATGTGGTGGGACAGAATAAGGAAAAAAGGACATTATATAACAGCGTACAGTATATAAAAAAGAATTTGACTTCCTTTCTTTTTCTGTGTCAAAGCTTTGTAGTAAACACAATGTATGCAACAGTGCCACATCACAAGTCATATACTCCACTCACTAATTTTCAAAGGGAAATGACTCGTATGATAATTTTCCTCATAGAAATAATACAATGACTCGAGTCACTGGCTTGATTCGAGTCACATTAAAAGTAGTAAAAGACTTGACTCGACTGCAAAATTAAGTGACTCGTTACAACACTGTAATGCAGTGAACCAATACCAAAGATACTTTTAATGTAGATAGTAAAAGTAAAAATGAAAATGTCCAGTTCCATCCCACCACATTTTTTGACATTCTTTTTTATTTTCAATGGTAGGAAAGTTAAAAAATTTATTGAGACTTTCCAAACTATCCGCTGTAAAAGTGTAAATGCATGTGACACTTCTGTCTACAAAACAAGTCAATACAGTATAGTATTTTGGGTAGTCATGGTGATTGCTCGACATTTTTGTGTTGGGACGGAAACTAGTGTGGTGGGACTGAATTTTTGTTTTTAAAGGTAATATAAAGTAACATGCCATGCTAGATTTACTCATTACTTTTACAGTCAGTGTCATGTTTTTGACAGCTTTTGTAAAAATGGTAATGGCAGCTCTCTCCTGAAAAAGTACCATATTGCACAATACTTTTTTAAAGGGTCATACCTATTGAAAAGGTCGAGCTATAGAAATGAAGTTTCCATGAGTTGGTTTTGTCTATAATGTAAAGTTCTTAGGAAGTTTCATGAAAATATGAGGGGTGTCTTTGTAACTAGTATATAATGAACAGGCTTTACTTGGAAGTTCTGTCAAACCACAGTGACACAATTTTCAAAACTTTGCATGTAGCTCTTTGATATGATTTCTGTGATTGTTTTCATAATGACAGAAGAATAAGCAGACTTCATTGCCATCATGAAATTTTACCTTACATCTTTCTACTTTTGATAATACTCAATAGGCCTATTGGTCACATGTTCCTGATTGTGTGAAAGTTATCATTCTGGCTCGCCACATCCATAAATTTGTGTCACCATAGCAACACCATGAGATTTATTTTGCTTTTATTGTGCCTTGTAATAGTCTGTACAGTAGCTGACCAGTTTTTATGAAACCAGTAAATTATTTACAGAAGCTACATGTACAAAGGAACAAATAGAAAAGTCTATCAAATTTCATCCCACCACAGTACCACAATTTTGGCTCAGGCCCAGTGGCAGACTTGCCAATTCTCACTGTTTCACCGTGAGTCTCATGGTTGTGGGCATCATCTCATGGTGAAAATGCCAGATCTTAAGGTGAAAATCACTTTGGGACAATGTCAGATAAGTTTCCATAGTTTAGACCAAGATGAGTGCTTTCCATCGCCAGTCAAGTTATTATAGAATCTCAAATGTATGGTTGTCAGAAAAAGTGACTAATTTTGCAAGAGATTTTCTTCGGAGGATGCTATATTCAGGCTATTTTCTCACAAGAGACAGTTTCTTCTAGCTTAAATTGACATTCCAATCTGGTAACCTTAGCAACCATCGATAGATGCGATACAACTTTTACAGCCGTACTTTGTGTATGCCAATGTTGTTTGATCATTTACACTGTTGTACACCTGCTGTATAATAACATATGAGACTTGTTTAAAATCTCCAGGTTTGAGACGTGATTTCCAGGTTTTCATGCGAGAACGTCAAGGTTTGACATTTTTGAGGTTGGCAAGTCTGCAGTGGTGAATCAGAATACTTTGTAAATACAATTCCTCATAAAGTGTAAACCTTGCTGGATCTTATAGTTGGCTCTCCTCCGACCTGTCACGGCATACCATCAATAGCAGCTACACAGCTGATGAAGTTGCTTTCACATACTCCTGGCCTGAAGTACCCTTGTTCAGACCAGTTAAAAAGCTGACTTGCTTTTGTTAAAACTGCTCAATACAAGTCTTGATGAAGCTCTTGAGGCTAGTTCAAGTCTTGCTCTCGCTTTTGCAATTAAGAATCTCTGATGGCTTCTTGTTATTTGTCTTGTGCTATTAAATAAGCTGGTTGTTACTCTTTTGGGAGTAAATACAGGTTTTTGCCTTCAGTTGGAGCTTGGAGAGAGCTACGTGTAGTCGCCTGTGAAGGCACGTGTATAGCCCATCGCCAATAGCTACCTATACATGGTCCTTACACCCACCAATTGAAAATCCAGGCTCTCCAACCAGCACGGAGTTGGTCAAAATTGATATTCTTCTTATAGCAAAGCTAGGGCCTAGAATCTTAATTTTCTACTATGTTTCCTTTCCAAATTTTACACTAATATTGCAGTTATTTTGATTACTTTAAATCCTGAAAACTTCTGAAAACGTGATATAAAATCATCTTTGCCACTTTGTAAAATTTATTGTAGCATTTGAAATATTTGATAATATCAGCATGCTGTGTGCGTAACACTGTGATGTCAAGTACAACATTTTGATTACTGTAGTTCCTATACATACATGGCAAGTAAATGCAAAAATGCTACAATGACATAACAATGTAGCTCATTAGCATACTGATGTAAACACAGTTCCTTTAGTCACACAGCAAATATTACGGTGGAGAAAAAGTTGCTGATTTCATTTCACTTTTTTGGCACTTTTCAGAAATTCTCAGCAACCAAAAACAGCTGCAATATTCTTGTAAGATCTGGAGAAGAAAAGTCTTGGTAGTAAATTAAGATTTTACTTTCAAAATTTGCTGTGAGAAGAAAAACAATTTCAACCATCACACAGACGACCAATCCCCCCGCTATTTCCATAGGTCCATGTAAAGACTGTGTATAGTGAGCTGTAGGTGAATGACCACAGTCCTTTACTGAGGACTAGGAGAGAGCTAGCAGTATTTTTCTTCAGACACACTAATTGGTAGTCAAAAGGTCAATTTGAAACCCAGAAAGTGAAAGTACTTTATAAAAACTATTTTCAGAGGCAAGTAATCATAAGCCTTGTGGCTCTCTGGTATCACATAGCCTCCTGGACGCTTGAAAGAAAATTCCATTTGTCAGTGAGACGCTTGTCCTCAGTAAAGGCATGTGTATAGCCAGTCGCCGGAAGCTCCCTATACATGCTCCTTATATGACCCATTGCCAATCTGGGACCTTCAACCAGCACATTGCTGGTCAAAAATAATTTTTTTCTTGTAGCAAAGCTAAGACTAAAGTCTTAATTTACTACTATAACTTTTCTTTTTCAAATCTTTTACAAGTATTGCAGTTGTTTTTGATCACCTCTGAAAAGGTCTGAAAATTTGAAATCAATGTTGTCTCTTAGTAGAATTTACTGTAGAGTTCAAAATATTTTGTTGATATCAGAGTACTGTGTGCATATAACATTATGACATTCATGGAATATTTAATCTCTATGGTTCCTGTGCATCCACATAGGAAGTTGCCTCTGCAAATTTTCCATAATGAAGGAACAATTTGGTTCATTAGCATACTGACGTAAGTAAAGTTTCTAATAGCCACTCAGTAAATTTTATGGCACAAAAAAGTTGATGATCATATTTTTTCCATTTACAGAAGATCGCACTCATCTCAGTGATCAAAAACTGTAATACCCCTGTATGATCTGGAGAAGAAAAGTCATGGTAGGCATCAATATATTTCCTATATTTGTATGATTTGGGGCTTGTTTTCCTATATTCCATATTTTTCTGATCTTGCCAATTTTTTTTTTTTATATAGTGTTTTGGGGGGAAATTTTCAGATGGACTCTTTTTCCAAGATAGTCTCATAGACCCAGAGTATCTTAGACTCAGTGTGGCTTAGACAGGATACAGATGCCAAGTACCTTAATTAGATGCAAGTACACAAAGGCCAGTTATAGGATTCGGAAATATTCACAGATGAAACTGCATAGGGCACTAGATACTTAGTTCATCACACATAAATGTTCCACTCTCACATCTGTGATTTTAAGTACTCTATGATTTCATCTCTTGGAGGTAATTGTAGTGGTATTGTCAAGGGGGGGGGGGGGGTTTAGAGCCCTTTGCCTGGCATCCCCTGTCACTGATCTTAGACATCTTGAAACCCTTACTGTGCTTTGCATTCACAGATAGCTGGTCTGTGGTATAACTAATTCTTTAATTCAAAATATTGTAGTACAGTGGTTCGAAATACCAATATTTTCCCTGTCATCTATCATTTTTCCGCAAAATGTGTTAGCCATTAGATTAGTTGATTACAGGTTCAAAGTGTTGTATAATTACAATTTTCCCCGAAAAAATAAGAACTTAGTGCTTTGAGAAAATTAAGAGTCTCAGTGTTATGTTTACAAGTTTACAATATGCAGATTTCTAAGGAGGTTTTCCTAAACTCCCCTAGAAGCTCTAGGGCAGGTCTCTGGATGCCACATCAATTTATCCAACAGACCAAAGTGGAAATCTAATCCATGTATGGGCCTGGTGCTGTAGTGCCCATCATTGGTGGCAAGTGGGGGCACTAATTGCCAAGTTACCCTTTCCCTAATTTTGTCATGTAATTTCCTCAAGTGAGATTTTAGATGTTAAGTATGTTAATGCACATACAGTTTTGCACACTATAGGCATCTTGGCCTACTTTGGGACAATGTCAGATAAGTTTCCGTAGTTTAGACCAAGATCAGTGCTTTCCATCGCCAGTTAAGTTATTATAGAATCTCAAATGTATCGTTGTCAGAAAAAGTGACTCATTTTGCAAGAGATTTTCTATGGAGGATGCTATATTCAGGCTATTTTCTCACAAGAGACAGTTTCTTCTAGCTTAAATTGACATTCCAATCTGGTAACCTTAGCAACCATCGATAGATGCGATACAACTTTTACAGCCGTACTTTGTGTATGCCAATGTTGTTTGATCATTCACGCTGTTGTACACCTGCTGTATAATAACATATGAGACTTGTTTAAAATCTCCAGGTTTGAGATGTGATTTCCAGGTTTTCATGCGAGAACATCAAGGTTTGCCATTTTTGAGGTTGGCAAGTCTGCAGTGGTGAATCAGAATACTTTGTAAATACAGTACCTCATAAAGTGTAAACCTTGCTGGATCTTATAGTTGGCTCTCCTCCCACCTGCCATGGTATACCATCAAAAGCAGCTACACAGCTGATGAAGTTGCTTGCACATACTCCTGGCCTGAAGTACCCTTGTTGAGAAAAGGTAAAGAAAAGGTGAAGTATTAAAATGCAACTAGCATCCCCAGTATAGAAATACAAGTGGAGTTGGGATATTCTTTTTGGATTTACTGAAGTTAGCTTAAAGTAAATCATGTGCATGAGATTTAATTGTGAGATTTCAGCATATGCTGTGATTGGACAAAACCACCAATCGTGCATTACCTGAGTGTGAATACTCACTAAACATACACATAGCCTTCACAGGCATCATGTCAAAACTTCAGGCTGCAGCTGCCTCAGCCAAGCTGCAGCAGCTGCAGCAGCTGCAGCCATGTTTTGTTCCTACACACTTAACAATAGCATGATCAATTTAAAGCTGCCATCGTAATAGGTGTCAAAACCTGGCTGCAGCTGCTGCAGACTGATCAAAGTGTGCTGATTGACACAAAGGTATTGCCAGGTCAAACTGAACCTCCAAACGTACAGTACAAGAGCTATTCTGATTTGTCAGTGACAAAGTGCAGATCAATTAGATATACTGTAAGACCTTTTAGTGCATGGCAGCATTCAGCAAAGGCAACAGGCAGTCAACAATTTCAAGAATAAAACCAGGTTGTAGATTACACTGTACATAGTGGTGGCTCTATCGGAAGGGGCTTGGGGCCTTAACAGGAACTGCCATGTGGGAGGTGCTTTAATAAGACAGTAAATAAAGGTTGGAGGAGGGTCTTAAAGTTCACCACTCCTGTGCAATGAGCTACTTTGTGTGAAATTAACATAACACTGATCTGCACATGTTATTTACCGGTGGTGGCTTGCAAGTGCAGTGGCTTTCTACACATGAGCAGAACAATTTGAATTTTTTCCTTTTTTTTTTTTTTTTGCAATCAAACTAGAATAAGAAAGTTGAAGTGACCAATCACAAATTTTGAGAATGTTTTCTGTTATAAGCAAGTTGGAAAACTTCAATACACAATGCATTCTGGGAAGAAAAGTGTACCATAACAGAGACTGCATGTGCAAGACAGATATTTTGTGTAATCACGCACAATTTTCAAGTTTAAAATTATGGTTCTCCAGACATCAGTGGTGAGTCAGAGAGAAATTTCTGTGGAGGAAATAGTACTTTTTGAAGTTATTCACCTTAACTTGGATCGGAAAGGTTGAGTGGGCAGGATGACAGTAGATTGTGGAAGACAAAAAAAGAGTCGCTCGAAAACTTGGTATCTGTACAGCAATATCCAATGGACTTGATCTGTGGTACTCCTACATGGTACAGCAAAATCCAATTTCCCCACTCATCTGTTATGGTTCACAGTGATAGGAAACTGCCTTGTAAATTAATTTGAAAGATTCATTCTGCTGTTGGTACCTGATGTACAGTAATGTATGCTTGGTATGAGCATTTCTATCACACCTTTTTCTGTTGATTGAAATTAAAGGAGGTGACGCTGTCAACAAAAACTGTTGTAGAACGTGGTTTTGTGGATGAAACTCCGGAGACTAAGGAAGTGACAAGAGAACATGCTAACTACTGCACTTTCAACTTAGAAAAGAAACAGTTTCAAGGAAATGTATTGGGATATATCACTCCTGTAAGTTTTGAATCAAGTTGAAATGGCATATTCATAATACTTTCAATGAGAACAATATTGTAATGTTTCTACAAGATGTAAATGAATAGTTGATTTAAATGTTTCTCCATCAATAATCACAATTTCATGAAATGCTGTGTGGTCACTGTGTTCCTACAGGACATCCGTATCAGAGTAAGAAAGTTTGAGTTACAATTATCCTGTACCATTGAGTGACTTATTCTCAAGTTTAAATTTGGGTTTTTTTGCCTTTTTTGCCTTTATCTAATTTCAACGGTAAATATCTCCCATTCATGTACCATTTTACAAAATGACGAACCAGTATCAGGGCTTGAAATAAGCTTATTAAGGGGACAGCCAAAATGAGCAAATTGGCTATAGGTCTAATGTTATTTCAAAGGACATTTCTGAGGGGCACCCTAACCATCTGTAAGGGCCCAATAGCCATGGCTATTGGTGCCGCCACTTATTTTGAGCCCTGCAATATTCAGTACCATATAGATTACCAGTTTTGACCCTTTAAAATAATTGGATGTTATCCAAACAATAAATGTTAAATGGCCAGATGTTTTCCAATTTCACTTGAATTTAGCAGAAATGACATGAAGTGAAAGAGAACAAGCAAGGTGCCCGTGCCCTACAGCGGCATGTTACATGACACTGAGAGTGGAATTTTCCAAGTTTCTTTTCTTTGAAGTGCAAATTTCTACAACATGAGATCTTAAATGAAAGAATGGTTAGTTTAGGTGTAAATAACAAGGTTTGGGAAGTGCCATTTCCAGCAATCTGGGAGGTGTCTTGGCAAAACATTTCTTGGTACACAATGCACCAACCAGGGATGTAGCTAGCAAAATTTGAGTGCCGGGTAATTGTCTGATCTGGGGAAAGCACCTCACCCCACCCCATGGCATCTACCCCATTTTTCAGCCATTAAGTTTACTTTAGGGAGTAAATTTAGGGCTAGGTAGGCAGATTTGTGGTGGGAGGGGGGATGTGTCACCGCCCAGCGTCGCCCACCATGGTTACATCCCTGGCACCAACTGATGTTCCTCTAAGAGTCTTATAGTAGAGCCTGTTACACATTATTCCCAGGTCTTTGCAAGTGTTGCAAACCAAGGCATGGGTTGAAAATGAAAATGGTTAGCAAGCAATACCTTGAAGTAACTTAAGAGCGCTTCCAGTCATTATATCCTAGCTTTTAAGTAAGTGGAAGTTTCCTTAACTGTGTTTTCATTTTCTTTCAGTGGAATGGCCATGGCTATGATGTTGCAAAAATATTTGGTGCAAAATTTAGTACACTGTCTCCAGTTTAACTGCAAATTGTAAGAAAATTTGCTGGTGAACTTGCTATCAATGGAGGACATGATATTGATAAAGGTACTTTGGTGAAGTAACAGTTGAAAAGTTTTCTTTTTTTTTTTTGATTGTTTGGTCCCTGATGCTTCTAAGGGGGAATCAATATTAAACTTGGCATTTTAAAAAGATTGTGTGACTGTGTGTTGTAGTGCACCCCAGTTTGTATGTCAACTCCCGGCATAAAGTTTGATTTAGAAAATACTCATAAAGTCACAGGTTAGGTAGGCAAACCTAATGCTAGTTTTACCAGTTAGGCTTGGGGGCAACTCCAAAAATTTTTGGCCACGTTGGGGTATGGGGCCTTCCTATTAGTCGGTGCCCCCACCCCCCTCTGGAAGGAAGTCCCACTACTCCTACAATTGATGTGACAAATCCGAAGCACGGGGACCCCATACCTCGATTAGCATGTTATAAAACTGTCCTCAACTAAGCCATTCCCAGTGAGTATTAATACACCAGTAGGCCTCTGGCCGCACTACAGGGTTTTTTAAAGGCTGAGGTCGCGCAAACTGGACCAATATCCAGGGAGCGAAATCATAGTGGCCAACTCAAAAAGGACAAACTTGGTACTGTGTAAAAGAACCTAGAGGAAAAGCCTGTTAAAGAGCCAGTTTTGTGATAATACTCCATTAACAAAAAACTGTGGGTAAATATGGCGAAAATGTTAATTCACATGAATGTTGGAATTTTTTGGTCCGCCTCGATGAATAAAGAGAAGAACAACCTCAATGCCTTCAACCTGCATGGTAGTGCTGTGTGTGTTATGTATGTGCATGTGGGTCGTGTGTGTGTGCGCACAGAGGTATGTCGTGTATGTTGTCGTTTTGTGGACACTGAGATTGCTTACAAGTAACATGATATCACTCAAGAAGGGAAACTCTGAAGCAGTTCTCAAACTTGGTACAAGAGATTGCCCCATATTGAGAAGAAGAACCCTATTGTTTTTCGAAAGGGGGTCAAAGGTCACCTGGGGTCCACCAGGGGTCCAACTCTGGAAACCTTGTTAACACACATTATTCTTGAGTGTAGAGACAGGTTGGATGAATTTCATATATTTGTATGTAGATGCGTTTATGGTATGAGGAAGAACACCTATCCATTTTTGATGTGTACAGGTGAAAGTGTCATTCTGGGGTCCACCGGGGTCAAACCATGAAAACTTTTGTTTAAACACATATACACGATATCTCAAAGAAGGGAAACTGTGACAGTTCTCAAACTTCGCGTACATGGGATGCCCCATATTAAGAGGAAAGAACGCCTAATTCGTTTTTTTGGTGGGGGTCAAAGGTCACGTGACCTGGGGATGCAACGCAGGGGTCACACTCTCCTGGAAAACCTGGTTAATCACAATATCGTGAGGATATGATATAAGTCTTGGATTTGAATTGTCATTATTTTGTATCGTAGAGTGCGTTATGGTATTAGAGGCCCAAGAATCCCCATATCATTTTTGGCTGGATGGTGTCGAAAGTGATCATCTGGGGTGGTCCACACCGGTGGTCAAACCCTGAAAAACTTTCGTTGATTAGGGCACCTATATCATCAAGAATGGTGCGAAATCTCTGTGTGTGACAAGTTCTCACAAAACTTGGTACTATGGCATGTGCTGCTCCATATTATGTGAGAGGGAAAGAACCCTGATTGTTTTTGCCGTGGGGGTGCAGAAGTGTCACTCTGGGGTGTGTCACATGGGGCCGGTCTGACAGAAGAAACTCTGAAACCAAGCCTTGTTAAGGCACAATATCTTGAGGTTAGGGAAAGCTTGGATGCTAATTTCTATATTTTTGTATGTAGTTATGCGTAATGGTCTCATGAGGACCCAGAACACCCTAATGCGACTTTTTGGTGGAGCGTGAAAGGTCATCTGGGGGTCAGCCGGGGGTTAAAACCCTTGAAAAGTTTGTTAACACGGACGATGATCTCAAGTAAGGGAAAGCTCTCGGCCTAGTTCTGCAAACTTGGTAAAACATAGTATGACGGCGCGGACCATGATTAAGAGAAAGATTGCTATTGTTTTTTGTTTGGGGTTCCAAAGGTCACCTGGGGTCAGCCGGGAAGTCAAACTCTGTAGCCACAATAATCCTTGTTTTAACACATATTATCTTGAGGTAGGAGAGTAAAGGGGGATGAATTTCATACTTTGTATATTTAGATGACGTTTATGGTACGCTGTAAGAGGAATAGAACCCGATATCGATGTTCTTTGGTGGAGTGTTGAACATAAAGTCATCTGGGGTCGACCGCTGGGAGTCAAAAAACCCTGAAAATCTTGTTAACACAATACACTTGAGTTACCAAAGCTTGGATGAAAATTTATTACTGTTTGTATGTAGGATGGGCATTATGGTAAGTAGGAAGGAAGCCTGCGTCTTCATTTTTGGTGGAGGGTTCACCACAAGTTGCATTTGAGGTCGTCACCTGGTCGTCAAACCTTGAAAACTTGTTAACGCTGATATCTCGCAGGTAGGAAGGCTTGGATTTACCAATTTCGATAGTTTAATGTATGATGCTCTTATAGATCGGAGAGGCCAAAGAAGCCTATTATTTTAGTGTGTCTGGTTCAAAAGGTCATCTGGGGTCACGTCACTAGGGCAGGTGATAACCCTGAAAACCTGGTTAATCATACTATATCATCAAACTGAGGAATGCTTGTAATAAGGTTTTCACTTCATACTTTGTATGTATGATGTGTCTACTAGTGAAGAGAAGAATCTTATCTTATTTTTGGTGGTATGGTCAAAGTTCATTTGGGGGTCACTGGGGATTAAAACTTGCTTGCCAAAAATGCTCCTTGTTAACACAATTACTCACGGTAGGAATGCTTAGATAGATTCGCATACGCAGTAGTACCCATGTCACGTATGCATGTGATAGTGAGTTAAGTATTTAATCCCGAAACCGCACCAGTCTTGTTTTCCCCCGAGTGTCGGCACCCCCCGGTCAGACCCCGGTGCCACATCTTGCCGCGAAGGTCACCAGAGCATCCACCCAATGCGCCCCGAAACGTCCACGCATTCAAGATGATAATCTCGCAGTAGTTAATGGAAAGCATTTGAATAGCAATTTCATACCAGTTGGTAAATTGTATGTGTTATTAGTCCCCCCCGCCAGAGAAGGATGTTTATCCTCCCCATTTGTTTTCGGTGGAGTTCAAAGGTGCATCTAGGGTCACTCTAGGGGTGCAAAACACCATTAATTTAAACAACTCTTGTTAACGACCAATATTCTTAAGAGGGGCACGAACTGCTTGGATAAGATTTATACTTAGTATGTGGATGTGTATATGGTGAAAAAGTATGGAGTCCCCTATTGTTTTTGAGTGGAGGCGGTCAAAGGTCTTATTTGGGGTCTACTCGAGATTTACACATAATGAGCTAAAAATTTCCCCAAAGAAATTCTCCAAGAATATTCAACATGGGTTGTCACACAGGAGGGTCTACTATTAGTAAAATTCCCAAGTTAATTAACCCAAGCATCGTGCATGCTGGGGTCACCGATTTAGAGATTCACAAAACGCAGAATTTCCCAAGAATTCTCCGCTTAAGGACTAAATAGGAATACAAAAGCTGTATTCTTTTTCTCTAACATGTTAAGATATAGCATTTGTGACCATTGACTGACAGAATTGGAGCATGTCATGGCTTTATTTGGAATTAAGATACATAAGTCACGTTATAATATCAATCGAAAACCTCAATGCATTTTTGGCATTCTGGTTAGTCCATATTCTTTTGATCGTATTGAGGATTATCCTTAGTAAGTGGGATAAAAGGGAATAAAAAGTGGAGTTGTCTGGGGCTTGACTCTGCAAGTCCAGGAGTTGCAACTTGATGTCAGGGAACGTAGACCTGGCGCCAAGCCTGGTAGCGCACAGTATGTCATTCACTATTACTCGCATTGGTAGGCTTAGTAAGATAATAAATTGGAATAATATTATATTACTACTTTTTTACTAGGCAAAGATAGGCGTAAGTGTAAACTATTTGTACGTGAAAGAAGTTGATATGTTGCTTGTTGTAAAAAATGTGTCTCTGATTTCTATACAAGGGGCCTCATTTGGTTTTACTTTCATTAATTCTTTTTATTGAAAGATCAATTTAATCTAAATGGCCCCCTTCGAGTAGGTATAGTTTAAATGGTTTGAATTGGGAAGTGCATTGTTGTCAAATGGTTCACAAAAAGAGATTCTAGTGGAGTGTGATGCTTGACAAAGAAGTGTTTATAGCGCATTAGTTAAAAAGGCTGACCAGAAACTTGGTTCTATCGGCAAAATTTTAGAAGAAGTTAGTACAAGATGAAATGAAAAGTATAATGTGTAGGCCAGAGAATAGATCAATTAAGGGTTGTGACTATTTAATGGCGATTAATCGGCATAAAGTGTATTGGCGATGTGTAATAAAACGTTTAGTACAAAGGCTTAGCGGGCAGCGATTAATCGGGGCATAAATCCCGTTTTTTCCATAAGCGAAATCAAAAAATGCTGGCAGTCATTACAGTACAAATTAAGTGTTTCACCTTTAACCGGCTTTTTGAAAGAGAGTGAAATACAATAAACAGCACTCACTGTAAAGCTATATACATGACAATCGTAGTGTTCCGCTTCTATGAAGATCCCGTGTTTGAGGTTCATAGGTAAACTATGTCTCCTCCCGGCTACGTCACTGATCACAACTATTTTATCATATTCATCATGTTCAAGAGGCAGCTTTTAAAGTCTCTATGTTGATCAATGAGGTACTTGCGGTTACATCGCTAATACAAGCGGCGAATAATTTTGGCAGATTAAATGTTAGTAATTTGCTAAAACGTTCACAGTCCCTTATAAGGTATATCAACGAGTTTAAATTTTGCTTTAAAGAAAAAATGAGATGCTTTAAAGTACTATAGATTGGTGTGGACTGCATATTTAGTCTTTTTGTTTTTGTATTTTTCTTTAATATATCATGGCTGGTGTCAAAGATATTAAAAGAATGGAATGAATAAAAGTGAGGTTGGTATTAAGTAACATTTTGCAATTTTTCCTCTCCCTACTAGGGCCTAAGTGTTTTATCTTTTAAATATTTTGTTATGGGCAGTATTATAGTTTACTTCCAAATTTGGTGAATGAAGTGTTAGTTGGCAGTAAAAGATATTTAGATTGGTGATAACCATGAGTTGATGCGAGTAGCATAAGATCATTTATAGCTGATATGTACTGTGATTAGATTCCCTTGATGAAGCATTGATGGGTATAAAAATAGCAGAAATGTAAGGAAAATCATGAAACTTTTTTTCGAATGCTCCACCATTGGGTCGTTTTAGTGTCTGCTGTAACTTTGGTTCGTTTTGGGAAAGAACTCCTATAAACTGGTGTTTTTGAATGGAATTAAGAGTTGTAGTACACAACACAGTAGAGAAAGAGCATTAAGAGATTGCTATTCTCCTAAAGTCAAGAATTATTACTTAGGTAATCACTGTCCCTTTCTGATAAAATTTGTTGAAGTATTGCCCCAAGTCATTCCCCATCTCCTGTTCATTTTGTAGAGAAAATTGTAGAAGTTTAGTATTTAAATGCTGACACTGTAAACTTATTATTTTGTGGTAGACGTTGAGTTTCGAAGAGGAAGCATTAACAAATTACTTGTTTTTGAGCATTTGCTATGGAGGACCCTGTTAGCATGCTGAACTGCAGTGTAGTTGATAGCTTAGCGATTCAAATCACATGTATTGTTTTCCATGCTGAAAGTTATCGATTCATTAGTATGTGCACTGATGCCACTCAAGTACTCTTACTCCTTCTATGAGCATATCTTCATTTATGTTATCACATCAGATATGCAACAGTTTTCAAACTTTTATGTAAGGTAGTTTTTATTTTAAGGAATGGGGACGAAAAATACTGCAATGCTTTTTTAGAGAAACTTCTGATAATCTTAGTGGTTAACTGTCTTTCAATTGTTAGCCAAATACATGACTAGTAACATCTTGTCTTGGATTGAGGCTATATTATGTGTGAACTCTAGGCAGTAATATAATTCATAAAACAGGCAGAAATGCGTGGCGAGCATTAATGGGTTTTTACTGTACACGCCTAAGTTTACTAAAGGAAGTCCAACTAAGTAGATCAAAGAGCGGGTCTAATAATTTTGGCATTCGATGAGTTGGGTTGAATACATCGAAAATCCACGTGCAGATTGTGTTCATGTGAATTGTTCTGTTCTATTTCGTATAGAATACTAAGAATAAATCTGTAACAGGTGTGCACCTTGGCATCTGTAAGCACTACCAGGTGGCAAAGAATGGTGGGACCGCAGTTACGGCATAATTCTACTGAGTGTTTCTGTAATGCAGTTCTAAGCAGTGTCTGCCGCTATGCTCGTTAGTTGGGTGTTAGATATTAACTTATTCCTACTCTGGTACACGGCCTTCACCTTAGTTGGTTTTAAACCTGAGCTTTAGTACAATAGTGTGAACCGCTTTCAATTATCTGATAAACTATCGGCTGGTTGACGAGTGAATAGAATATCATCTATTTGGTACATATACCCTTAATAATGGGACGCAGTCCATTATTATATAATGTTCATCTTTCTCTATCCCTATACATGTTTTAAATTAAA
>JAIZAY010000852.1:0-27669 GCA_029531755.1 Holothuria leucospilota | reverse complement strand
TTTTTTTTAAAAGCATATTCCCTGCTTTCCATCCATAACTTTCCCTTTCCGGGAAATTCGTTTTAGAGCCTTGCCCCCTTCCCCCTTAAATTTTTTCATTAAATTTGGGGGGATAATTTTAAATCCCTTTTTAGCAAAAATTTATTTACTTTCACAAAACCCTTGACAATCCCAAAGAATGTTCTAAAAATCGGGGAAAAAAATTCTTCCGCCCGAAACATTGCACTTCCGTCCGAAAACACAGGTTTTTGGGTTTTTGGGGGTTGGGGTTAAGGGCAAGTACTTGGGGGGGTTTTTAAAAAAAGGGGGTTGGGGGGAACCAAAAGTTTAACTACCGGGGTTTTTGATACAAAAAACCCTTTTTTGATGAAACCTAAACACTTCACAGAGTTTTTGACCTATTGTGATACTTTTAAATTTTTTGATGTTTTTTTTTGTTTCCCGTCCATAACCACATTTAAATTAGCGTTTTTCAGCCCTTTTAAAGCCCCTCCTCCTAGATAAGTTGTGATAATATTTAGAGGTACCCCAACCTTGTATCAGTGATGCATACCCCCCCCACACTACTTCTGTACAATTTATGAAGAGCCCCTTTATTTTTTCGATTTCCGTCCGTAACACTAGAAAGGGGTTTTTGGGATCTGACCCTTTTTTACTGTAAGTTCGAAATATTTTTTTTGGATGTCAGATTTACTGGGGGGCATAAAACTTTTTAAAAATTAAATGGAATATTTAATTCGGGGGTTTCCTTTTTCATCCACTGGGGTTCCCCTCTGCAAATTTTCCAAAACGAAGTCCCGTTTTTGGTTGTTCATTAGCAAAATGATGAAAGTAAAGTTCCTAATACCCCACTCGAAAATTTTTTAGGGGCCCCAAAAAAATTTTTTTTATGACCCTATTTTTTCCATTTCAGAAATCTCACTCACCAGTGTTTCAAAAACTCCCCAATCCCCCTGTATAATCTGGAAAAAAAAAAGTCAGGGTAGGAAATCAATATTTTCCTTATTTGTTTTGTTTGGGGCTTTTTTTCCCTATTTCTCCTTATTTTTTTGATCTTCCCAAAAATTTTTTTTTTTTAAGTTTTTTGGGGTGAAATTTTTCAGAGGGGTTTTTTTTCCAAGATAGTCTCGTGACCCAGAGTATCTTAATCAGAGTGGCTTAGTCAGCAGGTAACAGCATACAGATGCCAATTCCCTTTTATGCAAGTAACAATGGTTAATTATGGGTTTTCCGGGAAATTTTTCTCGGATGAAACTGCACAGGGCACAAATAAAAATTTTAGTTCATAACACAAAAAGGCACTGGTTTTTTTAACTTATACCAATTCTTCCTGATAGGGGTTTAAAAATTTTAAAAATTCAACTGCTCTAAAAAGTTTTTTTTTTTGGAAAAAGTAAAAAACCCCAAAATTTTTAAAAGAAACCTGAATTCAAAACTTAAATCTTTTTCTTTTTTTTCTGTCATAAAAAACGGGTTTGCTACTAAATAAATACCCATTCAAAAATGAAAAAAACCTGTTTTAAATTTTGAGGCTTGCCTGTTTAGAAAGGGGGAGCTTCAAAAACATTTTTTAATTAAATTGATGTAATGGTTAGCGGGTTGGCAAAAAATTGCAAGTGATTTTTTTCCCCTGTAACAGTGACAAGAAACATTTTACAGCAAAAAAACCCTTAAATTGTCTTGATTTTAGAAATCGCACAAGAATTTTTCCCTTAAAACCACGGGAACATTTTATGTTGATTATTTTTCACTGTGTAATTATGGGGGGGTCCCCCCATATAAAGAACACAAAAAGTTGGAACAGTTTTTAAAAGCCCTTAAAAATTTTTCACCTAGCACAAATTTTTGGTTCGGACGTAACAAGATTTTAAACCCAATTTTGGACTTAGTTAAAAAAGTTCTGCCATTTTTAAATGTCATAAGGTAAATTTAAAACTTTCCCTTTTTTTTTTTTTTGAAAAAAAATAAACACATTTTTACATTTATCTAAGAAATTAAGAAAAAAGTTAAAAAATTTAAAATATGAAATTTTAAGAATGTTCCATATGCTGTAACATTTTTTTAAATTTCCTGAAGCTTACAAACACCCTTTTATTTTGTGCAAACGGGTTTTTCTTTATTGAAAGTTTTAAATTGGGAAAAAAATCTTGCCCAGTTCTTCAAAAATCCTGAACAAACTATGGGCTTGGGGATTCAGTTTTAACAGCTTAAAGACCAACATAATGGTGTCTAAATTTTTTACTTGTTTCAGACTTAAACATTTTTTGTCAACAATTTTTTTTTTAAAAGGGCCCCTTGATTGTCATTAGAGAAAAATAATTTTCCTTAAGAAAGTCCCCCAATTTTAAAATTGTACAATTTGTTCCAGAGAAATTTTTTTTAAAAGGTCCAGGTAAAGACTGCAAATCTTTATTTTTATTCAAATTTCTTTATGCTCAATTAGCTGCCCCCCCCCCTCAAAAAAATCCCCTGCAGCCTTTTCATTTTTAAATGGGCAAATTTGTACGGGTTTTTTTTATAAAAAATTATATGAATTGTAAAGAAAAAAGTTTCCACCACTAAAAATGTTTTTGCCTTACTGTTTTGGAAGGGGGGCCATATTTGTACTCAGGGGGAGAGAGATACAGTAAAAAAAAATGAGGAAAATCCCAATTATAAAATATTTTTTTGAAAGCAGTAAACCAGACCCCTGACTTTTCAGTGCTGTGAAAAGGGGGGGGGGGAACAAAGCCACAGGTAACGTTTTAATTAGCCAGCTCCCATGGAATCATCCGGAAAAAACAAAATGGACATTTTTTTGTCACTAACTACAAAAAACTCTCTGAAAACTTTTTTTGTGCACAAAGTAATTGTTAAATCATAAAAACTAATTGACACTGTTCCAGAGTCCCAAATACATTTTTCATTTTTGAAGTTACTCTATTATAAACTCAACGTAGTTTGGTGAATGTAGGTTTTCCCAACTTGGTTCATAAAATTTACCCCCGAGAATTTCATTTTCACAAGCTAATTTTAAATTTTTGGGCATTCTTTTTTATTTTTATTTTGTGGTTGTTTTTTTATTATTTTTTTTTGAGTATAATTAAAAAACCCAAATTTTTCATTTAATTGTCTTACTTTTATAAAAGGTTTCTGTTTTAAAAAACCGGCTATTTAAATTTTTCTTTACAACTTACTTCTAACATGCAGCATGTGGTACTGGTTTGTGAAATTTGCCCCAAAGGGGAAAAAATTTCTTAGAAAAAAATAATCATATATTTTAAAAATAAAATTTTGAGAAATATTTTAAAGAGGGCCCCCCCAAAGGGGTTCACTTAAGTAAGGCTGAAAGTATATTGGGGTACTGTACAGTCACAATAACGAGCAAAATATTACTGGATTATCATTTTGGGGAAAGGTCAAAAAATTTGGGCCCTTGGGGGCTACCTAATGGCCTGTGTGGTCCCCATTCCTTAAAAAAATTTAATTTTTTCTTTGGGAGAGTTTTTGGGATATTTACATATAAAAATTTGTAAACATGAAATTTTTAGAAATAAAAATTTTAGGGAAAAATGCTCGTAATTCTTTCTCTGCAAGTTTATTTAAATGGGAAAGAGGGAAGTTACGCCCATAAAAAATAAGGGGACTTATCCCACCATTTCAGCTATCTGTAATTTTGGGTTTTCCCAACAGTAGTCTGGGGGAAAAATGTAGTATTACTGTAACCCCTTTTTCAAAGTATGAAGGTGTAGGCTACGTAGGGAATTTCCCGTCAAAATTTCAGTAACTGTAAAGCGGGGCCCTATCCATGATCATACCATCCATCCCACAAATTTTGCTACTTCATGGCAATCTGCAGATGTTCCCCTGCATGTCCCCGTACATTTGGGAAAAATAAAATTTTTTAAACTGTTTTGTTAAATTTTTAACCCAAAAAACCAAACATCACGAAAAGGGGAAACTTTTTAAAAGGTTTTCTCTTTCAGGGTTTAGGTTTAATAGGGTTCAATGTTTGGGAATTTAGTTCTAGTTTTATCATGTGAAATTTTGGGGACGGTACATGTATGAAGGAAATCTTCACCAGATTTTGTAGCAATCATGGTATACGTAACCCCCCAGTAAATAGCCTACATATGTACATACCCCAGCCCCCCTACCACTGGGAGCAATATCATCTCATTTGAATTTAAAAACCCGGCATAAAAGAACAATTCTGGAAACCCAAAACTTAACAACTTTCAACGCTACAATTTGCTCATTGCCATCTTCATTGCAGGGGGTAAAAGGGTGAGGGGAAAGTATAAAGGTCATGGATCCTTCCCCCATGAAATTCCCCTTCCACCTCACCCACATGCATATGAAATAATTTGGGCCATAAACTGGGCGGGACTTGATTTTAACCCATAATTTGCCTATGATCTCATATGTATTTCATTATCCATCCTCCCCCCCCCCCCCCCCCCACCCTCCCAGCACACAAAAATACACTTATAAATTTTGCTTTTTTTTTAAGGGATCAAAAAACAGGAAGGGTTTCATTTTCCCCAAGGAAACAGCATTCATGGAAATGAGCTTTCATCATGGTCATCACCAACTTCACTGGTCATCACAAACCTTATTGTTTCACAGTTCATGCTCTATGCTAATACCCCCCTCATCATCCCTATTATTCACATCTTGTGGACTATCACCCCCTTTCAAAAAATTTTCCCAAAAATCCCCATTTTTAAATTTTTAAGGGCCCCAAAATTTTTCCCATATTCAATAACGTTCACTACATTCTAGACACCAGTGACAAATTTTTAACATTTTTTGTTTTGTCCGAAACAAACAAAGGAGGGGACACCCAAAATTTAAAACTAAGTTTTTTGGGACAAATTTAAAACATGTAGAGTTTAAAACTGCAAAGAAACTGATTAAGTTTTTTGAGAGAACAAAAAATGACTTTTTTAAGGTCTCCAAAAGGGCATATTTTTTCCTTTTTTTAAAAAAATTTTCACCAAATCATTGGGGAAATTGAGCAATCATTCCCATTTTTGACCCAAAAACAGTTCACCCTTTATGTTTTGGAAAACCCCTTTCCTACCAGGGGGGTTTTCAATCATTGATAATATACCTACTTTAAAATTATCACATAACAAAGCAAAGGGCCCAAATTTCCCTTTTTAAAAACATGAAACAGGCAAACATAAAATGTTGGGGAAATTTCCGTCAACCCCCCGGAAACTTTTACGTCCGAAAAAAAGTTTTCCCCCCATATTTTTACATACAAAAGAAACACAAAAAGGGGGTGAATGAAGCTGTAGAGCATGACTTTCCCCAAAGGGGAAAAAGGATTTAAGGAAAATCCCTTTTACCCTACAGAGCCTCTTCACCAAAAAATTTTTGGGGAACCCTTCATTCAAAAAAATTTTTTTTCGGACGTAACAATGGTTTTTGGACGTAACCCTGTGTTGACGGAAATTTTTCTTTTGTTAAAGGGGAAACCAAATTTTGGGGAAGTTTTACCTTTCTATGAAAATAAGGTTTGTAGTTTTGTCAATTTTTAAAAAAAGTTAATAAACATCAAATTTATTTTTTTTGCCTTGGTCATATCAAAACCCAAAAAAGAATTTTTTGGCGTTTAAAAAAGTGTTTTACGGAAAAAAATTGATTTTTTTTTAAATTTTTAAAAAATTTTTTAAAAAAATGGGGTTTAAATCATTCAAATGCACTTTTTATACATACTGGGCAGTCCTGCTGTTCTGCTATAGTCAATGGGCTTCCAAAAACTTTTTTTTGTGTAAAATGTGCAAGCTTTTAATCTATACTACAGTAAAAAATGTTGACGGAAAAGGGTTTCGTCCGAAAAGGTAACTTTACTTCAAAACTTGGGCCCCGCCCTGAATGCTCATAAAATTTGATACTTGTCAGCATTTTGGGCACTGTGCCAACTTATGTTGGACCAAAAAACCCGGAGGAAGTACATTTTTAGTTTCAGTAAGGGCCAAATTTAAAAAATTTAACCCTTGGGAAATTTTGGCCCCCAAATTTTTCCCTCAAAAATTTGCTAATAAACAATCAGGTTTTATTCTTAGACGCACAAAACTGGTCTGGTTAAAACTAGGAGCTTAAGGGAAGTTTGATAGTTTTAAATTCAACTACAAAAATAAAGAACCTTTCTGGTGAATTGTGTAATGCCCGAACCCCCATTAAACCAATTTGGGATAAGTTAAAAAAAACCCAGCCCATTAAATTTTTTCCACTTTTCACACCTTTTGTTTTTTAAACACTCCCATAGGGATCTCTTGGGGGTAATTTAGGGTATTGTCAAGGGGGGTTTGGGGGGTTTTTGCCCCCTTTTCCTGGCATCCCCTGTCATTGTCTTCCACATTTTAAAAAACCCCTTTCTTTCTTTTATGCACAGATAGCTGGTCCTTTTGGTATAATAATTCTTTATTCAAAATATTGGAGTACCTGGTTCGAAAAAACCAAAATTTTCCCTGTCATTACCATTTTTCCCCAAACTAAAGTTATCCATAGTTGTTTTATTACGGGGTTCAAAGTGTTTTATAATTCAATTTTTCCCCCCAAAGAATAAGAACCCTTTGTGCTTTGAGAAAAGTAAAAAGTCTCACTGTTTTTTTACAAGTTTACGATATGCAAATTTCTAAGGAGTTTTCCCTAAACTCCTACTAGAAGCTCTAGGCAGGTCTCTGTGCCACATCAATTTATCCAACAGACCAAAGTGGAAAATCTAATCCATGTATGGGCCTGGTGCTGCAGTGCCATCATTGTGGCAAGTGGGGCACTAATTGCCAAGTTACCCTTTCCCTAATTTTGTCATGTAATTTCCTCAATGAGATTTAGAGTTAGTATGTTAATGCACATACAGTTTTGCACACTATAGGCATCTTGGCCTATGTGGACTACACTCTTCTACCAAGTTGTACAGATTCAAATTGAGCAGTGGCATTTTTAGGGGGAGGGACTGACCATAGGGCCATGCCCTCCCTTCACTGAGAATGTAAATTTTTGAAATAATTACTTCAAAAAGATATATGTAGCACCAGATTGCATGTAATACACCCAATCATGCAAAAAAATTTCAAAGGGGAGGGGGACAACCCTCCCCCTTTAGACACCTCCCCCATTCTGGCAATCACAGAATAAATGACATGACCCCCATGAGACAGTTCTGGCTATGCTACTGGAAAAGTGAGTTGGAAGGTATTCATAGCAACCATACAGTTGTCACAGGCCTATGATCTTACTTTCATCACCCATATGTCACACTTTATCAAGATTGACTAGCAATGCAGTGTATAGATTGTAGCAAAATCTGTTAAGAGACCATTTCCTGTTATTTAAGCAGCAAAAATTTCAAAAATTTCTTCACCTCATCCCCATTATTATTAGAGCTGAGGTGAATTCTGACTGTGTACTTCAGGACATCAGCAACAGTTCATTGTCCACATTAACTACCCATCCATTCAAAGCATCATCATGGTCACATTCTGTGTTGTCAACTTTTATGTTGCAAATTTAATTTTGGTGCCATTTTTATATGCACAAATAATATCATTTATGTATACTTTATTCCAGAGTCAAAATATGCAAACACACCACAGTCAGGGGATTTTATACCTTTTCCCTTCCACCAAAATATTATGGTGGTTTTCTTAATTCCATGTTGCTGGTAGAACCACACTGTGCTGCCACATGTGTGATACTGTTAATCACATTTGTATCATTTAAGCAGTATAGTTTATTAGTTTCCTAAGGTATTGTGTTTTCCCCATCCATATCTTTGAGGATTTTTTAAGATAATTAAAACTGCTAGTGTGTGACGTTCCTATATTTACTCAGATATATAAAACCCTATATATTGATCAGTGTCCTTCCTATAAAACCTCCTATATTTCTTCGATGGACCACTTTGAAGCCTGTCATGGTAGTAAATTAAGATTTTAGGTCTAGATAAAATTTTCTATAAGAAGAAAGTCAATTTCAACCATCAAAAAGGTGGCCGGCTACAACCCCACTATTTCCATAGGTTGTAGTAAGGACTGTACAGTATATTGAGCTGAGGACAAACAGCCGTATTCAGTTTTTTACTGAGGACTAGTGAGATGCATGAGGTACAGCTCTAAATCTGGCATAATTTCTTTTCGGAAAATGTGCCAAATGTGCTGCAATAAACCCAAAACTTGTCGTGTAATATTCTTTTAAGCTGGTTGCAAGCCTGCATACAGTATTTGTGAGTGAATTCTTCAGTTTTTGCCAACATGCTTGTGAAATTGAAATAGTTTTACTGCAGGTCCATATTAAAACATTAGTGGATGACAAACACCCGTTCAGTGCAGTTGCAAGAACAGGACACAGAAACAACAAGAACCAGTTGATGTTAATGTCAACATCTGCTTTTATTCAAAATTTGTACTTTGTCGGAGTGAATACACTGAAAAGATAATGTGACTCTCGACTCTGTCATGTAACGTCTGAGACAAACTTCATGTCGATGTTCTTTTCAGGTATTATAGTAACTTCAGGTATTACTCCCAGTGTTAAGTTCAAGTATTTACAGTAGGTATAAACTACAGGTTTGAACATCAGGCAAAAACTGACATCCTTTTGTGTCCCTTCCAAATATTTGAACAAACACACACTGTACAATAATAGTGTCAAAACACCAAATCACTTAAAGAGAGACTACTTTTCTCTATACTTTGCTTTTCCGTTCTTTACTCTAAGTGGAAGCATATCCTCCCCATCTGTATGAGACTTTAGTTTAATACTCAGTCCTTAAAGTTCAGTGTACACTATACTGTCATGTCTCTTCCAAAAGAAAGACGTTTCTATACATACTCACCCGCATGCCCATAACCTAACAAAAAAGGGAAACACCCCCCCCCCCATACAAGGTCCTACGTGTACAGTATAACCTCTTGAAGTATGATATCAGAAAGGAATATTATAGTTAAAAATGTAACAATATATTTCAGTCTCAGAAGCTTTTTAGAATTTCAGTTCAGTTTCTTTCTACCATCATCAATCAACAACTCAAGAATGTCAGCAATAAAACTTACAGTATTTCAGAAATGGACACAAGCAACTGAAAACTTAACGGTAATTAGTGATGGGTAGAGGAGCCAGAATTAAGCAGAACTTTTCAAGCTTTTCAAGTCTGGCCCCTTAAAGAAAGTTAAAACTGTTCCCACTGTGACATAAATATACATACTGTATGAGCAGAGTGGAAACTTAATGCTAAACAAAAAAGGTCAATTTCTCATGACGAAACCTTGTAAACAGATATCTCAAGAAGGGAAACTTTGATGAATCTCATACTTAACATTTGGATAGCCCCTATTGAGTAAATGATCCTGTAACGTTTTTGGTGGAGGTCAAAGATCATTTGGAGTGACCAAAGGGAAGGTTAAAACCTTGTAAACATGATGTCTCAATAAGGGAAACTCTGATGAATTTCATACTTGACATGGATGACCCTTATTAATTAAATGATCCCTATTGTTTTTGGTGGAGAGCTTAAAAGCTTGGTAACACAGTAGCTCAAGTTGAGAAACTTTGATGAACCTCGTACTTTGTATGTGAATGGTCCCTATCATTTTTGGTGGAGGTAGAAGGTAATTTGGGTCATCGAGGTCACAAGGTTATTAATGTGGTGTTAGTGCACATAGGTCCATGGATCCTAGACATTCTGTGCCAAAGTTGTAAACACAATAATTTATGGAACAGTCAATTTGAAAACACAGTTCTAGACTTTCATTTCAGTGGCAATGAACCACTTAGCCTTTGGCTTTTTGATGTCTCAGTCTTTACAACTGATATCTTAACATTTTCTTCCCCCTTTAATATTGTCACAGATTGTAGGCTTAATCATATTTGTGAACTTTTATTAATACATATTCTCATTTTGTCACATGCAGCATAGTGAACAGTAGATGGATGCATTTTCCATGCAGTCATGAGACTGCAAATTTAAGCATGCTGTCATCTTCTTGGTGGCATCTGTTTTATTGATAGAAGCTGGTTCTCCGTGTAAAGCAAAAGATAAAAAAGCAAAGGAAGAAAAAGAAAAGGTAAAGTATTGAAATGCAACTAGCATCCCCAATATAGAAATACAAGTGGAGTGGGGATATCTTTGGGATAACTGAAGTTAGCTTAAAGTAAATCATGTGCATGAGATTTAATTGTGAGATTTCAGCATATACTGTGATTGAACAAAACCACCAACCATGCATTACCTGAGTGTGAATACTCACTAAACATACACATAGCCTTCACAGGCATCATGCCAAAACTTTAGGCTGCAGCTGCCTCAGTCAAGCTGCAGCAGCTGCAGCCATGTATTGTTCCTACACACTTTACAATAGCATGATCAATTTAAAGCTGCATGTATAGCTCAAAACATGGCCAGCTGCTGCAGACTGATCATAGGGGTGGGTGATTTCACAAAGGTATTTCCAAGGCAACTGAACCCTTAAAGTAAAGTACTGAGTATTTTGATTGGGCAGTGACAAATGCAGATCAAAAGATATACTTTAAAACCTTTTTGTGATGACCATTAACAAAGGGAAAAGGGATCAACATTTTCAAGAATAAAACCAGGTTAATTAAATGTACATGTGTGGCCTATCGAAGGGGTTGGGCCCTTACAGGAACTGCCCGTGGAGGTCTTTAATAAGACGTAAAAAGTTACAGTTGGGGAAAAAACGAATCCTTCATGAAAGGGAACAAAGTCTAAAAATAAGATCCAAAAACATTTGTTTAGCATTTAAAGTTTCCAACTCTGCTTATATGTATGTTTATGTCACAGTGGGAACAGTTTTTTTTTTAACTTTCTTTAAGGGGCCAGGACCTTGAAAAGTTCTGCTATTTGGGTCCTTCTACCCATCACTAATTACTGTTAAGTTTTCGGTTGCTTTGTCTACCATTTCTGAAATACTGCTAAGTTTTATTATATTCTTGATATGTGCTGACATTCTTGAGATGTTGTTGATGATGTAGAATAAACTGAATTGAAATTCTAAAAAAAGATCTTCTGAGACTGAAATATATTGTTTTACATTTTACTAACTAAAAATATTCCTTTCTGATCATCAACTAAGCTTTTCAAGAGGTTTACATCCCACGTAGCGACCTTGTTTTGGGGGAGTGTTTCACTTTTTTTAGTTAGGTTTATGGCATGCGGGTGGAACTGATGGTATAGTACAGTCTTTCTTTTGGAAGAGACATGAGAGTATAGTGTACACTGACCTTTAAGGATCAAGTAAACTAAAGTCTCATACAGATGGGGAGGATATGCTACTACCTAGAGTAAAGAACGGAAAAGCAAAGTATAGGGAAAAGTAGTCTCTTAAGTGATTTAGTGGTTTGACACTATTATTGTACAGTGTGTGTTTGTTCAAATATTTGGGAGGTACATAAAAGGATGTCAGTTCTTGCCTCACGTTCATACCTGTAGTTAATACCTACTGTAAACACTTGAACTTAATACTGGGAGTTCATACCTGAAGTTACTATAATACCTGAAAAGAACACCACACCGTACATGAAGTTTGTCTCAGACGTTACATGACTGAGTCAAGAGTCACATTTTCAACATCTTTTCAGTGTATTCACTCCGACAAGGACAATTTTTGAATAAAAGCAGATGTTGACATTAACATCAACCAGTTCTTGTTATTTCTGTGTCCTGTGCTTGTAACTGCACTGAATGGGTGCTTGTCATCCACTAATTTTTATGGACCTGCAGTAAAACTATTTCAATTTCACAAGCAAGTATGTTAGCAAAAACTGAAGAATTTGCTCATAAATATGCAGGCTTGCAACCAGCTTAAAAGAATATTACACAACAAGTTTTTGGTTTATTGCAGCACATTTGGCGCATTTTCCGAAAAGAAATTACCTGTATGCAAGATTTAGAGCTGTACCTCATGCATCTCACTAGTCCTCAGTAAAAAACTGAGTATGGCTGTTTGTCCTCAGCTCACTATACTGTACAATCCTAACTACAACCTATGGAAATAGTGGGGTTATCAGCCACCTGTTTGATGGTTCAAATTGACTTTCTTCTTATAGAAAATTTTATCTAGACCTAAAATCTTAATTTTATACTACCATGACAGGCTTCAAAGTGGTCCATCGAAGAAATATAGGAGGTTTTATAGGAAGGACACTGATGAATATAGGGTTTTATATATCTGAGTAAATATAGGAATGTCACACACTAGCAGTTTTAATTATCTTCAAAACTCCTCAAAGATGAAGATGGGGAAAACACAATACCTTTCACAGGAAACTAATAAACTATACTGTTTAAATGATACAAATGTGATTAACAGTATCACAAGTGTGGGCCATGTGGCAGAACAGTGTGGTTCTACCATCAACATGGAATTAAGAAAACCACCATAATATTTTGGTGGAAGGGAAAAGGTAAATCCCCTGACGGTGGTGTGTTTGCATATTTTGACTCTGGAATAAAGTATGCATAAATGATATTATTTGTGCGTACGAAAAAGGCACCAAAATTAAATTTGCAACATACATAGAAGTTGACAACACAGAATGTGACCATGATGATGCTTTGAATGGATGGGTAGTAAATGTGGACAATGAACTGTTGCTGATGTCCTGCAGTACACAGTCAGAATTCACCTCAGCTCTGATAATAATGGGGATGAGGTGAGGAAATTTTTGAAATTTTTGCTGCTTAAATAACAGGAAATGGTCTCTTAATAGATTTTGCTACAAACTATACACTGTACTGCTAGTCAATCTTGATAAGTGTGACATATGGGTGATGAAAGTAAGATCATAGGCCTGTGACAACTATATGGTTGCTATGAATACCTTCCAACTCACTTTTCCTGTAGCATAGCCAGAACTCTCTCATGGGGGTCATGTCACTTATTCTGTGATTGCCAGAGAGGGGGAGGTGTATAAGGGGAGGGCTGTGCCCCTCCCCTTTGAAATTTTTTTGAATGATTGGGTGTACTTACATGCAACCTGGTGCTACATATTATCTTTTTGAAGGAAAATTTATTTTCAAAAATTTACATATTTTAGGTTACTAAACTAAAAAATTCAGCAGCGAAGGAGTTAGGGCATGGCCCTATGGTCGGTCCCTTCCCCTAAAAATGCCACTGCTCAATTTGAATCTCTACAACTTGGTAGAAGAGTGCAGTCTACATACAGTAGGCCAAGATGCCTATAGTGTGCAAAACTGTATGTGCATTAACATATTTAACATCTAAAATCTCACTTGAGGAAATTACATGTCAAAATTAGGGAAGGGTAACTTGGCAATTAGTGCCCCCACTTGCCACCAATGATGGGCACTGCAGCATCAGGCCAATACATGGATTAGATTTTCCACTTTGGTCTGTTGGATAAATTGATGTGGCATCCATAGACCTGCCCTAGAGCTTCTAGTGGAGTTTAGGGAAAACCTCCTTATATTGTAAACTTGTAAACATAACAGTGAGACTCTTAATTTTCTCAAAGCACTAAGTTCTTATTCTTTAGGGGAAAATTGTAATTATACAACACTTTGAACCTGTAATCAACTAATCTAATGGCTAACTGGTAGATGACAGGGAAAATATTGGTATTTCGAACCATTGTACTACAATATTTTGAATTAAAGAATTAGTTATACCACAGACCAGCTATCTGTGCATGCAAAGCACAGTAAGGGTTTTAAAATGTGGAAGATCAATGACGACAGGGGATGCCAGGCGAAGGGCTCTAATCCCCCCCCTTGATAATACCACTACAATTACCCTCCAAGAGATGACATCATAGAGTACTTAAAATCACAGGTGTGAGAGTGGAACATTTATGTGTGATGAACTAAGTGTTTATGACTGCCCTATGCAGTTTCATCCGAGAATATTTCCGAATCCTATAATTGGCCATTGTGTACTTGCATCTAATTAAGGTACTTGGCATCTGTATCCTGTCTAAGCCACACTGAGTCTAAGATACTCTGGGTCTATGAGACTATCTTGGAAAAAGAATCCATCTGAAAATTTCACCCCAAAACACTATATCAAAAAAAAATTGGCAAGATCAGAAAAATATAGGAGAATATAGGAAAACAAGCCCCAAATCATACAAATATAGGAAATATATTGATGCCTACCATGACTTTTCTTCTCCAGATCATACAGGGGTATTGCAGTTTTTGATCACTGAGATGAGTGAGATCTTCTGTAAATGGAGAAAATATGATCATCAACTTTTTTGTGCCATAAAATTTACTGAGTGGCTATTAGAAACTTTACTTACATCAGCATGCTAATGAACCAAATCGTTGCTTCATTATGGAACATTTGCAGAGGCAACTTCCTATGTGGATGCATAGGAACCATAGAGATTAAATATTCCATGAATGTCATAATGTTATATACACACAGTACTCTGATATCAACAAAATATTTTGAACTCTTCAGTAAATTCTGCTAAGAGACAACGTTGATTTAAAATTTTCAGACCTTTTCAGAGGTGATCAAAAACAACTGCAATACTTGTAAAAGATTTGAAAAGGAAAAGTTATGGTAGTAAATTAAGACTTTAGGTCTTAGCTTTGCTACAAGAAAAAAATTATTTTTGACCAGCAATGTGCTGGTTGAAGGTCCCAGATTGGCAATGGGTCATATAAGGAGCATGTATAGGGAGCTTCTGGCAACTGGCTATACACATGACTTTACTGAGGACAAGCGTCTCACTGACAAATGGAATTTTCTTTCAAGCGTCCAGGAGGCTATGTGAGAACCAGAGAGCCACAAGGCTTATGATTCCTTGCCTCTGAAAATAGTTTTTAAATACTTTCACTTTCTGGGTTTCAAATTGACCTTTTGACCACCAATTAGTGTGTCTGAAGAAAAATACTGTGAGCTCTCTCCTAGTCCTCAGTAAAGGACTGTGGTCATTCACCTACAGTACTGCCCAAAAGTAACTGATGAAATGCGCTCCCGTTTCCCGCAATCCATAGCAGGATGAGTGCGGGCAATCTTTTATTCCGCAGAGCGCGCTCCCCGCAAAAGTCGCGGGGATGTACCGTTGCGTTCTGTGGCTTCAGCAGGCCTAGCTGCCTATTGTTATACACTTATAAGCTCTTCAAATGAGTAATGAATGTAACGGGAATATAACGGCCGGCTAAAGCAGCAGGATAATCATCGAATAACCTTCTCACTTTTATGGTTGTGTAAAATTCAAACTTAACAATGAGGAGGGTCGTTTTGTCGAAAGTCTTAAGATCCCTGCTAGTGAACTTGTAAAGTTGCTGTGGAGACGAAAATACGATCCCCTGGTCAACTGCTTTCCTTTGAAGTTGCGTTCTTTGTTAGTCAACGTGGCTCCCGTTTCATGCGCAACAGAAGAGCACAAAGCACCGAAAAATATCAATAGGGAGGTTTCCCGATCGATATCGAGGGGATTATAACCTTTTGATAGTAGGGCATCGATGCTTCCTAGGTATAGTACCTTGATGAGTAAAGTACTGTTTAGACAACACTCAGCACAGTAACTTTGTACAAGGGACTATATGTGCTTTGTAACCTCTGGTACATTCGTTACCGAAAAGGTTTCCAGCAGCCATGTACTCCCGAATTATTGGAAATGAAAATTGTCGTACGGCAAACGTCACATTTTGATTGCCGTGCAACCGTTGACCAAAAATAATTACAACTTATTTGTAAAGACTCTTTAAGAATATTTGTTGACTGAGTTGCATCATTTTTCTCTCTTTTGCTAACCCAGTGAAAGGATGACAACGACAACTGCATAATATTGAGGTGGTCTGGGTGTGTCTCCACGTAGCGGCGTAAAGTGCCGCTGCTATTTTAAATCACATTCATGGAAATTTTGGCAGACAATATTACCGACAAATGATATTTTTATGATAATCTTCCAATTGAAGTTCTGACTCATTTAAATGCCTTCAGTCCAACATGTACATGCCTCAAATCAAAAGTACCTAAAACATGTCAGAATCTAGACCCTAAAGGTCACAACCCCAATCACAGAACCTTGCAACGGCCCCGAGAATGATCGGCACTGGTTATTTTGCAAGTACATGCCGAGCAAAATTGACCCGAACACGCCTGTATCCCGAAGGCAGTCCACGCCGTTTGGAACACTCTGCGCCGCCACTTGCAACTTGGAGCAATGAATATTATGATGTAAAATTTATCTCGCTTTCGCTCTCCTTGTTTTATTATTTTCATTTTCTTTTTGAAAGGGGAGGGGGATTCAAAAGTATTTCATTCATTCATTTAATTGTGAACGATAATTTTTAAGTATGATGTTTCAATAATCGGTCAAGGAAGATTGAAGTTAAGCATTTTACAATTAACCTTAATAACCTCCCGATTTCGTTTACACAATAAACTTGAAATAGGCTACTGCTCTTATAATTTTAATTTCCGCGGGTCCCGTGCACACGTTTTTCTTCTCGATTTTTGCATACTAGGAAAGGCATTACTTCACTTAAAACTATGTTTGTTTTTTCTCGGCTGAATCGGCGTGTGATGGTAATTAGATTGAATTCTACTCAGAATGCTCCGAAGCTTATTTTGGCATCTACAATATTTTTCCAAGCATACAGGCTGATGAAGTTCGGAAGCTATTACGTGTGAAACAAATAAAGATTAAGCATTTTGACAAAGTATGTTCTGGAAAACGGAAAAAAGAATTTGTTCCATAGAAGCTCCCCATTAGCTTTGGGCCATATTTTATTCGAAAAATTTTACCGAGCTTCGCCTGACCAGACCCACTGCCGAAAACTGCGGCCTTGGGTTTAGACACTTCATCCTAGGCCTACTGAAGGCATATACTTAAACGCGAGTAAGAACTGGAGAAATATCAGTCCTATCAAGACTATCCGTTTCCTGTATGCCTAAAAGTAGGAAATGTTTCACCATATTTCCAGTGCTCCCCACTAAAAAATACATATCAAAACAAGAAAAAATCACTGAACAAGGCTCAAACATCAGAACCGGACTTGAACTCAATCACGGCATCACTATACACAGTCTTCACACAGACCTACGGAAATAGCGGGGGGATTGGCCATCTGTGTGATGGTTGAAATTGTTTTTCTTCTCACAGTGAATTTTGAAAGTAAAATCTTAATTTACTACAGTACCAAGACTTTTCTTCTCCAAATCTTACAGGAGTATTGGAGCTGTTTTTGGTCTCTGAGAATTTCTGAAAAGTGCCAAAAAAGTGAAATGAAACCAGCAACTTTTTCTCCACCTTAATATTTGCTGTGTGACTAAAGGAATTGTGTTTACATCAGTATGCTAATGAGCTACATTGTTACGTCATTGTAGCATTTTTGCATTTACTTGCCATGTATGTATAGGAACTACAGTAATCAAAATGTTGTACTTGACACCACAGTGCTACGCACACAGCATTCTGATATTATCAAATATTTCAAATGCTACAATAAATTTTACAAAGTGGCAAAGATGATTTTATATCACATTTTCGGAAGTTTTCAGGATTTAAAGTGATCAAAATAACTGCAATATTAGTGTAAAATTTGGAAAGGAAACATTATGGTAGAAAATTAAGATTTTAGGCCCTAGCTTTGCTATAAGAAGAATATCAATTTTGACCAACACCATGCTGGTTGGAGATACTGGATTTTCAATTGGTCGGTGTAAGGACCATGTATAGGTAGCTATTGGCGACGGGCTATACACGTGCCTTCACAGAAGACTACACCTAGCTCTCTCCGAGCTCCAACTGAAGGCAAAAACCTGTATCTACTCTCAAAAGAGTAACAACCAGCTTACTTAGCACAAGACTTGACAAGAAGCCATCAGAGATTCTTAATTGCAAAAGCGAGAGCAAGACTTGAACTAGCCTCAAGAGCTTCAACAGAGTTGAAGGTTTATACTTTATGAGGTATTGTATTTACAAAGTATTCTGATTCACCACTGCAGACTTGCCAACCTCAAAAATGTCAAACCTTGACGTTCTCGCATGAAAACCTGGAAATCACATCTCAAACCTGGAGATTTTAAACAAGTCTCATATGTTATTATACAGCAGGTGTACAACAGTGTTAATGATCAACAACATTGGCATACACAAAGTACGGCTGTAAAAGTTGTATCGCATCGATCGATGGTTGCTAAGGTTACCAGATTGGAATGTCAATTTAAGCTAGAAGAAACTGTCTCTTGTGAGAAAATACTGTAGCCTGAATAAAGCATGCATCCTCCGTAGAAAATCTCTTGCAAAATTAGTCACTTTTTCCGACAACGATACATCTGAGATTCTATAATAACTTAACTGGCAATGGAAAGCACTGATGTTGGTCTAAACTATGGAAACTTATCTGACATTGTCCCAAAGTGATTTTCACCTTAAGATCTGGCATTTTCACCATGAGATGATGCCCGCAACCATGAGACTCACAGTGAAACAGTGAGAGTTGGCAAGTCTGCCACTGGGCCTGAGCCAAAATTATCGTATTGTGGTGGGACAGAATTTGATAGACTTTTCTATTTGTGCCTGTGTACATATAGCTTCTGTAAATAATTTACTGGTTTCATAAAAACTGGTCAGCTACTGTACAGACTATTACAAGGCACAATAAAAAGCAAAATAAATCTCACGGTGTTGCCATGGTGACACAAATTTATGGATGTGGCGGGACAGATTGATAACTTTCACACAATCAGGAACTTGTGACCAATAGGCCTATTGAGTATTATCAAAAGTAGAAACATGTTAAGGTAAAATTTCATGATTGCAATGAAGTCTGATTATTCTTCTGTCATTATGAAAACAATCACAGAAATCATATTTCATTTGAAAGAGCTACATGCAAAGTTTTGAAAATTGTGTCACTGTGGTTTGACAGAACTTGGTAAAGCCTGTTCATTATGTACTAGTTACAAAGACACCCCTCATATTTTCATGAAACTCCCTATAAAGAACTTCACATTATAGACAAAACCAACTCATGGAACTTCATTTCTATAGCTCAACCTTTTCAATAGGTATGGCCCTTTAAGTGCAATATGGTACTTTGGCAGGAGAGAGCTGCCATTACCATTTTTACAAAAGCTGTCAAAAACATGACACTGACTGTAAAAGTAATGAGTAAATCTAGCATGGCATGTTACTTTAAATTACCTTTAAAAACAAAAATTCAGTCCCACCACACTTGTTTCCGTCCCAACACAAAAATGTCGAGCAATCACCATGACTACCCAAAATACTATACTGTATTGACTTGTTTTGTACACAGAAGTGTCACATGCATTTACACTTTTACAGCGGATAGTTTGGAAAGTCTCAATAAATTTTTTAACTTTCCTACCATTGAAAATAAAAAAAGAATGTCAAAAAATGTGGTGGTATGGAACTAGACATTTCCATTTTTACTTTTACTTTTACTATCTACATGTAACGAGTCACTTAATTTTGCAGTCGTGTCAAATCTTTTACTACTTTTAATGTGACTCGAATCAAGCCAGTGACTCAAGTCATTGTATTATTCCTATGAGGAAAATTATCATACATAAGAATAGTCATTTCCCTTTGAAAATTAGTAAGTGGAGTATACTCGTTATGTGGCACTGTTGCATAGGCTACATTGTGTTTACTAAAAAGCTTTGACACAGAAAAAGAAGGGAAGTCAAATTTTTTTTTATAACTGTATGCTGTTATGTCCTTTTTTCCTAATTCTGTCCCACCACATTTTGAATGTGCAATTTGCCGCAATTTACATCTTTGAATGACCGCATCTCACTGATTATGAGATTAATCCCACCTTTTTGTTCAGATTACATAACTTTGGCATTGTTCAAATTTTAGGTTTGGTGATCATGACCATTTTTGGTTTTGGCCCCACTTGCCCTCTGGTGACCTAAAGGAAATGGACCTTTGACCACTGCCAAAAAGATAAGGGTACTCACTGTATCTACATGTCAAGTATGAAGAGTACAGTATACTACAGTAGTTAAAGATTATCATGATAACAAGGTTTCCTGAGTTTGACCTCTGGTGACCACATATGAATATTGACCTTCCCTAAAAATGTTACTGTAAGGCACTTACCCTACATAATGCACCTACACACCCAAGTATGAGCTCATCCTTACTTCCTGTCTTGAGATGTCATGTTAACAAGGTTTTCACTTGACCCCTGAAGACATGATATGACCTTTGACCTCCACCAAAAACTGTAGGTTCTCCATCTCAATATGGTGCACCCACATACCCAGTATGACATCTACTTAAACGGAAAATACAGTCACCCCAATCAGAGTTAGTATCCCCCTCACTCTAGTTCATGAATGGCCTATTTTGATCATGTGACAATGATTTTGTTTATAGTGAATTGTGAAATTCAAGGAGAATTTCTCCTTGCTTTACCTATTGTTTGTAATAGTTATGTCCAAAATGTCCTCAGGGGTGCTTGTAATGCAATATGAGGAGATTTGCAAAGGTATGCTGATTTTTCAAACTCAAAGCAAATTTTGGGGCAACTGCCCATTGCCTAAAAGTTTCTTGTCTTGAGACACTGTGTTAACAACCTATAGCTATGTGTCATAAACACACATGCACATATCTGGCACCCACACACACTGTATACTGGTATACAAAGTTTACAAACACACCAGGGTGCATTTCATTTGATTCAAATGAAATGCACCCTGGCAAGTTTGTATACAGTATACAGTATGATTTGAAGATTTGAAGAATACTGAATGATTCAAATGATTTGATGCCAATGAGGTGTCAGCGGTTGTATGCCAACAAAACTGAAGACCTGTGTGATTTACACCCATAGAAATTAAAGTAAGGGAGAATGATGTCAGGCGATCTGGACTTTCTGAATTTATTCCAGAATTTGTCAATTATGTTTTGCTTTGATTATTACAAATCTTACAGATATATATTAGCATTAATATGCAAGATTTTTGAACATAGAAAATTCATAAAATTTGAAAACCTTTTGAAATGTGGAAGGGCTTGCATTTACAATGAGCTTTGTGGCAGTTGAAGACTGCAAAACAGTTACAGTTCAACTGTCACAGGTGCTTGTAGAAAATGCTAGCCCTTCCACTTTTCAAAAGGTTTTCAAATTTTATTAACTTTAATGTTCAAAAATTGTTCATATTGATGCTAATATATATCTGCAAGATTTGCAATAATAAAAAGTGAACCATAATTAAACAAATTTTGGAAGAAATTTAGAAAGTTAAGAGATGAACTTTAGAGAATATTTTAGGAGTATTTTATTATGTAGTGTGGAAGTGCTGAATCATGGGCGTCCGCAGAAAAAAATTCAAGGGGGGGCAAAATTTTTTAGGGGCCCAACCATTTTACTCCCAGGAAAGAGTTTAGATGCTACTTTTCATCACAGTGTTGACAAAGGTATAGCCAGGAATTTGTCAAGGCGGGGGCGAGGGGGGGGGTGAAGCGCATAGACAGACTCTCAGCGCTCCGCGCCACCATGGGTTGGCGCGGAGCGCAAGAAAATTTTGGTCCAAAATGCTTCCCAGATCGCTGGAAATGGCACTTCCAGTGCCTATTTACCGCATATAAAAAGGGGAAACATTAGCAATATCATAAATATAAACTTTACAAAATAACAAAAATATGCTCAGGGGGCTGCTGGGGCCTGAGTGTTGATATTTTTATTCAATTCCTGTTTTGAGAGTAGAAATTCACACTGATTGAACTGTTAAAAATGTTGATGTTACGGTGTATATTTTCTTCGTTTTTTTCTTTATTTTTTCTTCGTTTTTTCAAGTTTTTGATTTTCCAGGGGGGGGGGCAAGTGCCCCCCTTGCCCCCCCTCCGGACGCCCATGTGCTGAATGCTCTCCTATCAGAAGCTACCATCCTTAGACTGTTACTCCATCAAAATTGCATCCTTCAGACAATGCCGAGTGAAGTTATTTGGGAAAAAGTGCTGCCTTGAGGTACCTTATGATCAAAAGTCTCGACACAGACAAATTTGGCGAGAAAAGTGCAGTAATTGTGCCAGAAACGTAAGTTGTTTGTTCGAGCTAGGAGATTTGTGACATATAGTGACATGACCTAATAAGGCCACTTTCGAATGTCGTGCATCGGTACAGTCAACAAAGCGCGCCAAATTTGCTGTCACAATCAGTGCGTCAATTTTTGATGCAGCACGCGCACATAGCAAACTCCCTTGCTAATGCGTCTGAACCTGTTTTTCAAGCACTTGCACGCTAAGATATGCAGCTCAAATTGAACGCACAAACTGCCTACACTGAACCTGTACATACAGCCCTGTACAAAAATTGTAAACAGCACCCGCTGGCCTTATTAGGTTACTTCTGATTTTAGGCTTGAGCTGGAAATGCTGAACTTGTTGTAATGGTATCTCTTGAAAGGAAAAATCTGTGGTAAAGATTTATAGCTCTCAAATAAGGTCAAGTCCGCAAAAACTTTTTCAGGTACAAACAGATTCACATTCTTTTGTCTTGTTTTTTTAAAAACGAAAACTTTCTTAGAATGGCCTTGTTAGGTTGTGCCATCATACCTTTCCGTCTACATATACTACATAGTATATGGTATACTATACAATGTTAAGGGGCGCCTGTGCCATGCATATGGATGGTACTATGATCGTGTAAGTAGTACTTATACATAAGTTATATAGATCATACTTACTTAGAAAATTGCAGAATGTATGATGAAGTAAAAGCGACTGAAAAGGGTGGCCTAAGATTCTAACAAGTACAAAAGCATCCTGCCATAAAGATTCCAATACCTCAATTGCCTCTCTCAAACGCGCGTCCAATATATCAAGTATGTTTGTCAGTATGGCATTGGAGGTCGAACTAAACTAAGTTTGATTGCATTGCCAATCACTTGGATAGAGGCAGGCGGGCGCAATTTTCCTCCATCGAGGTTTTCGGCAAATGATGTCAATGTACACTCAACTTCGTGGAAAATGGCCACGCCTCTTACTCGCGAAATGAAAGTTTCTTTACATTTTTTGGAAATTCTGAAGCCGGATTTATGAAAGAACATGCCAAATAGTAAATACCTCAAAAGAGCTTAGCCATAGGCATAGGAAGCGGTACGTGGGGGGGGGGGGGGGGCTGGGGATTTAGCCCCCAGTAAAAAATGGGGGCTGAAGTATGCTTCCGTGCCCCCAGGATCTAAGGGCAAAACCCCCATATTTGTCTTGTCTGTAAGAAATGTCAAAACTTCGCAGTAATTTTCCTTAAAGTTTGTCCATAATGTTGCACCAAACTGCATCTGAGGAACCTCAAATACCCAAAAAATTTCCAAAGGGGAGGGCGACACCCCATCTCCTTAGATCCCTCCCCCACTGGATGGCGATCCGAAACAAGGTTCATTCCCCCAGTCTCGAAAAGCTTCCTACACCTATGGTTTAACCCTATAACCTCCATTTAACCTTGAAGACGGATTTGCATCACCCCAAGTATGAATCTTAGGGTAAGCAAAAGTCTCACTTGGTGACTACTCTTTGATTGACATCAGAGTTAAAAAATTCAAAAGATGCAGAGCAGCTCATATTACACGGCATGCACAGAGAATGTTTTGATTACCTGTATTTACCTGTATTTACCTGTACAGTACCCTCCACTTCTCAAGGATTGGTAGGTGGAGGATGTCGGAGCAGGGAGCCAGTTCTCTGGCTCATATAAGCTCCCAAAACAATATCCTTCAAGAATTTGTCCACATGGCCCTTAAATTCATTGACAGTGCTTGCTAACACAGCTGAGGCAGGAAGGCTGTTCCAAATATCCACAACTCTTTGAGAAAAGAAGTACTTTCTTAAATTCAATCTAGAGAACTGCTTGTAGATTTTATGGGGATGACCTCGGGTAATACTGTCACTAAATGAGAAAAATGTATTAGGATCTATATCCTCAAATCCATGAATGATTTTGAACACCTCAATCAAGTCACTACGAATGCGCCTTGTTTCTAGAGTTGTAAGATTGAGTCTCTGAAGTCTTGTCTCATATGGGAGATCATGTAATTCAAGGATCATCTTTGCAAATGTTCTCTGAACATTTTCCAATAATATAATGTCTTTTTTGTAAATAAGGCCTCCATGCTTGGATTGCATACTCTAATTAAGTGAGGATGAACAAGAGATTTATACAGTCTAAGAAGGATTTCCTTTTCTTTGTAACAGATATTCCGCTTTATTATCCCAAGAACTTGATTTGCAGATATAGCGGCTTTTGTACATTGCTGGCTGAAACTTATATTATCGATGATTAATACACCTAAATCTTTTTCTTCAGATACAAATTTAATACATGTGTCATCCATATAATAATTGTTATGCATATTTCTGTGGCCCGCATGGATACAAAAACACTTCTCAGGATTAAACAACATCTGCCACTCCTTAGACCAGTCAAGAAGCTTATTAATGTCATCCTGTAAAATTCCTGTATCCACTGTTGAGGTAATAATCCTCCAAATCTTAGTATCGTCGGCAAATTTCAAAATATTACTGTCATTATTGACATCCAAGTCATTAATGTAAATAAGAAACAAAGTTGGTCCCAAGACCGAGCCCTGGGGGACGCCACTAGTAATACAGGTTTCCAAGCAGACTCAAACCCGCTTATGATGACTCTTTGATAACGATTCGTTAGCCACTCCTTAATCCACCCAGAGACAAAACCAGTTATCCCATGACTTTCAAGTTTCTTGACCAAACGAGCATGAGGCACCTTATCAAATGCTTTACTAAAATCCAAGTATAAAATATCGACCGGTATATCTGCATCAAGAATGCTAGTCACACTTTCAAGGAAGGCTAATAAATTAGTGAGGCAGGACCTACCACTCTAAAACCATGCTGAGTAGACCCTATAAGATTAAATCTCTGCAAATGATTCTTTATGGCATCATTTAAAACAGACACTTTACTGACTTGGCTGGTCAAACTGACAGGACGATAATTGCTTGGTTTACTTCTTGATCCCTTTTTGAACAATGGTGTAACATTAGCTCTCTTCCAATCATCTGGAATTTGTTGCTGCGACAAACTTTCGGTAAAATTAATACTCAAGGGTAAGCTTATTTCTTCTGCAACTTCCCTTAATAATGTGGAGCACAACTTGTCAACACCAGGAGCTTTATCCTCTTAAGCTACACAATTTCTCACTAACAATGGCTTCGGTATTTAATACTGTTGAAAGCTTATCGTTAACATCTCCCTCAAACTTTCCTGTGGGTTCAGGAATGTCATCTGAAGATTCCTTTGTAAAGACTGAGACAAAATAATTGTTCAGGACATTTGCTGTTTGAATATCATTAATAATTTGCTCACCATTATCATCCAACAAGGGATCAACTCTCTCCCTTGCTTTCGACTTTGACCTCACATACCTGTAAAATGATTACACATGGGGTCTTTTATGCTCACCAGAATGTGACCTTCAGTGGCGTAGGAACCGGGGGGCCAATGGGGCCATCCCCCAATGATTTGTGGGGGGGGGGGCAAATGTCATTTTGGCCACCCCAATATCGCGACAGTTTACAGTTTCGTTTTACCCATTTTTGCTCGCAAGAGGACAATTTCTCTATATAAGGACGCAAAATTTTCGGCGTGCTACGCGGGCAGAAGAGCTACTCTACTTTCTTCAATAGTTCCATTCAGTCTACATCGCTAGACAGCGCAAGTCCTTTCCACCAAGTAACATGTAAGAAAAGTACACAGTTTATGTAGAGGTCGCAAATTTCATCCCATATCGCAAAGCCTGGTAACTGTTCTCTTGTGTGTGTGCACCACCGCTAAATGTAATAAAAACGCTAATACTAATCGTAAATATATATGAAAAAATTAACGCATAAATGTAACACCGAACCGTAAATAGTAATAAAAATTAACGCTAAATGTAATAAAACGACTCACCGTAAATGTAATCCGACTTTAACGCTAAATGTAATAAATCGGACTCACCGTAAATGTAATACAACTTCAACGCTAAATGTAATAATCCAACTCAGTACTTTTCGATCCTTTACAGTGTTAAACTCACCACAAGTGCTGACGATGATATCCCTGTGAAACAAATGATTCTCAGATATATTATGATTTTTTCTCGGCAGCCGCCATATCCGCCACGGTCCCTGCCACCCTACTGCCGCCTCAGCCATCACAACCACTATCTCAGCCGCTGCATTTTCACTGCATATTTGGGCCTTTCGGCGGTTCCCAACCATTTGCCGAAGCTTTGTCATCATACATGTACCTAGCTGCCCCTGTTTGCAATTTTACTATCGAACACCTTTGTTATATCAGGGAGCTGTTAGGAGCTCCTAACAGCTCCCTGGTTATATGTAATGACCCGTTACAGAGCTTTGCAAGTGAGCGGTCTTTATGATGCGTTAAGGCTTATATACAGCGGCCATTTTCGATTTTCAATGACTCTTTGCATTCCTTTCTTACAAATTTCTTAAGCATATGCCTATAAGATATTTCGAGCAATACTGTCTCCACTGATCGAGCGTCTCAGGCTGCTGCAGAGCCGTATACAGGGAGAGTTTGGCCAACTTAATAATCACAGGCGCCATCTTGCTACCCTATAAGCCATATCTCTACATAGGACTACGTATAGAGTAGGGTTATATGCAGGGCCGGACTAAGCGTGTGGGGGTCCAGGACACGACTTTGTGTGGGGCCCTATGGTACAGCTGAGGAACACTTGACACAGTAATGGAACACCCAAGGTACTAATCAAAATGTTGTGCATGACGTCACAATTGTCGCAACACTGTCATTCTGATGTCAACAAAAATTTCAAACGCTAACAGTAAATTGTTAAGAAGCGGCAAAGTTGTTAGTTTTTTATTTCAAATGTCGGAACTTTCCAGAGGTTTAAAGTGATAAAAACAAGGCTGGCCAATATAAGGTGTATAAGATTTAGAAAGAAAGGAATGGTCGTAAATTAGACGACTGTAAGTTCCTACACATCTACATATAACATGCAAATGCCGGTCTGCAACATTCTATAGCTACGGACGTAACGATTTAGCTCATTGGCGTACTGTTGTAAAAAAAGTCCGAAGTCGTACAGTAAGTTTCACGGCGCGAAAAGTGCCTGATTTCTTTCATATTTTCTGGCACTGTTCAGAACTCTCAGTGATCAGAAACAGCTGCAATACGCCCTGGTAGATCTGGAGAAGAAAAGTCCTGTAGTAAATTAGGTAATTTTTTCTTTCAATTTTGCTGTGAGAAGAAAGAAAATTTCAACCATGTCACGACGCTGGCCGATCCCCCCCCCCCCCCCCCCCGCTATTTCCAATGGCCGGAGTAAGGACTGCGTACAGTGAGCAGTAGGCGAACGACCACAGTCCTTTACTGAGGACTAGGCTAGGACGAGCCTAAGTTAAGATTTTATGTCCAAAATTTGCTGCCAGAAGAAAGTCAATTTCAACCATCATACAGGCAGGACCGGATTTAGCTTGTGGGGGGCCCGTGGCCCCAAACAGTTTGGGGGCCCTTTTACGATAAAGCCCATCATGGCGGAGCGCCACCATAGGTTGGCGCGTAGCGTGCAAGAAAATTTTGGCAGAAAATGCCTCCATACGTTGGTTCGGCTGTGAAAATTTGCGACAATCCGCGGGCCTTGCAAATTGCAATCTACATTTCAATTATTTTGAAATCTTATGTTCTGCA
>JAIZAY010000623.1:0-36184 GCA_029531755.1 Holothuria leucospilota | reverse complement strand
TGCTCTTCTTGTATTGCAACTATGGATTAAGTTCTTAGGGGGTAGGGCTAAGCATCTGCCAACAATAGGTGGCCATTGTCCCACGTTTCATGGTGCGATGATGTGTAAAAGAAGACAGCGGTTCCTTTAAAACTTGACCAAGTCTTCCTCCGCGCTTTTCCCTCCCGTCTAGGGGGCGCTCCACATTCCATAAAATTGCACTTTGGCTGGGGGTGAACCCTCTACACGTAGTCCTTAAAAATTTTGTTTGGGTTGATTTTTGACCCTGTTATAAGAGGGCAGTGAATACTTTGTTAGATGTATTTTGGTAGTGATTGAGTTGGAGATTATGCTGTCAAAAATGGTTGAAGTTGATACCACTTGAGCCGATTGCGAGGTTTTGGAAAGACAGCGGACCTATCTCTTATATTGGTGAGTGACAGGGGGCGGGGGTGTTGGATCGATCACAAGTTTTTTATTCATGCGCCTGTAGCTCACTGAAACGTCAATGGTCCTACTGCAAAAATTCTTATGTGCCAGTAACAACCAACTCGTGAGCTTTGCATTGATGGGTCACATGCTGGCGTTGAAAACTTTGACAAGGAATGAGAGGCAGCTTAACAAGGCCCGTTTTAGTGTGTAAGTCGGACCAAATTTTAAGTGCTGCATTAGGTTAATAATAAAGGAATGGTTACGGGTTCGTTGAATACAGCCTTGTACATCCGCGTATGCAGAATCATTTTATTGAAGGGGGGAGGGGTGACTTCAAGTTTGACAAATGCAGTGTGTTTTTCTCGTTTTGCGGACATGTTAGGGAACTCTCGACTTTTTACACTTGCTTTCTCTTTCATATCTTCCTTTTTGTAGTTTTTATCGAATTCTCTTCGTTCCAACTTTTTGTTCTCTTAATTAGGCAAATTCCGAGTATAGCACACTGTATTCCCCCGGGGCTGTATTTCTTGGTCGGAATTTTCTCCAGAGAAAATCGCTTGAACAAGTGTCAAGTTCGTGGTACGTTTAGGTAGAGGAAAACTTATTATTTTTACATTATTAACTATTTGGTTTGTGCGTTTAGCCTTTAACATAACATAACATTACATAACATAATATAACATAACATAACATAGCATAGCATAACATAACATACTATATCATAACATAACATAACATATTAAAGGGCAAAGGAGGGCTAAGCCCCCATAAAATGCCCTGAAGTCCACAACATGACAAGGTAGATGTATAAGGCGAGTGGCTCTCCTCTGAACTTGCTCTAAAAGAAACTTGTCCTTTTCATAGAAGGGACCCCAAGCCTGCCCGTGGGCATAGTCGAGGTGGGGTCTTACCAACTTTGGACCCTTCAATAGTGTACCAGTTCTTAACAGGCACAAGCTACCTTTATATGAAAGCTTGCAAGCTGACACTTTTACACAGTATTCAAATTTAGGTATTGTAAATATTTAATACGCTTCGAGATTCCTCTGTGAACGCTTCTCTCAAAATTCATTTTTCTACAACAGAAGGACTATGAGGCACATAAAAAGCCTTCAGTTCCTTACATTCTTACATAATGAATACTTCAATTCGCTTGCTATACTTCACCCACATCACAGACTTAGCTCATCCCCCAGCAACATATGGTAGGCTATACACTATGAGTGTGCCTCTTCCGACGCCAAAAACAGGGACTCAATTCGATGGTGGTATCACTGTAAAAATTGATTAACACTTTTTGTAACAGATAATAAACGCGTCTTGGCGTTTATGTAACAGAAAAAGCAATAAAATACATAAGCAAATTAAACGTCTAAAACGCCAATTTTAACACATTGACGCCCCTTTAACGCCATCTCGTTAACACGTTTATGCGTATATTTCATGATTACTGTAAACATCAAGTTGTTTTTAATAAAGAAAAATGAACATATATATAAATCATGTAAACGTGTTTGCAGAGTGTACTTTAATTGACGTCATTATCCTTATCATGTGTTAATATTTGTTCAGTCATTTACTGTGTGTATCCATTTTGTTGTTCGTATTCTAATTCTTAAACGCTATATATGTGTTAAAAATGAAGACGTCTGTTTTTTACAGTGATAAGCTCTGCTTTTGGTATAGGGAACTAGCACTTAACATAATATTACACAAAGAGCAACGCTTGTTCCCACAGGGTGTGCAAGCCCGGTTGGGGTCCAGAAGATCGTTCCCAGGGGTTTTAAGATTAGCGCGAACAAGAGTATCACGCAGGCTGGGTGGGTTACGTAAACTTAATACGGGCAGGTTAGGAACCGCATTACGCATGTATTCAGATTGGTGAAGGAGAGGCTGATACTTTTTCAAAATAGCAGAAATATCAGGAAGCCCGGGATGATAAGAAGTGACTAAAGGGACCCTTTCCTTCTTAGGTGACCGAGGACGCGTGGTCTCATCACGAGCCAAAGCTCGACCGATCTCCTTACCAACCTTTTTACGGCTATGACCCCTACGATGGAGATGTTCCTTCAGCTCCTTCAGCCATTCGAATTAACTAGACCTCGGACAAAGTTTCCCTACCATCAAATTTACTTACGAATTTTCACCAAAAGTGGAAATTTTTTGGATGTCTCAGTCATGGTTGATGACAGACGTTGTCTTCGCACTGATCTTTATTCTAAACCACTGACTCCCACCAGTATCTTTTAAGTCGCCACCCGAGTTGCCACCCGGGTCACATAAAAAGGAGCATAGCTTTTAGTCAAGCCATTCGAATTAAAGGGGAAATGCAGTCACCCCAACTTGAAGTAGTGTAGTAGACTGTCCTGTTTCATGATTGGCTCTTGAGAGTCATGTGACAATATTTTTTCTCCTCAAATGTGAAATTTACAAGAAGTAACTGATTGGTTTACCTTGAATATGCAATATTAAAGTCCTAACATATTACGAAAGATACTTTGAAGAGAAATAAGAAGACAATTGTGAGATTTAGCTGTTGCTTCAAAGTAAGTTTGGGGCGACTGCTCTTGACCTTTAACTAGACCTCGGACAAAGTTTCCTTAACATCAGTCGTAAAAATTCAACTTAAAAAATGTACACATCCCACATCAGATTGACCACCCCACCTAGAATGATATTACTCAAGAAATGTTTTTCGTCTGTCTTGTAATTGTTTTAATGCAATATTTTCCCAGGCTGGCCTGCCTTTATTTACATACATTAACACAGATGTTGTGATACGTAAGTCACTACATTCTGTTGGAAGTTGACCTAAACGAAAAGGTCACCACAGCATGCGCAGAAGGTATCTTCGAACTGGCTTATTCAATTCAATTAATTGTTCACCATATTCTCGCCGCAATGCAACGTAAAATGTTATTTGGATTATGTGTTGGATGTTTTAGTCTGGGATGTAGGCCCATCAAAATCAGACAAACCGGGTGTAGCTTTAAAAAGAAACTGACAAGATCGGATCCTAGTATTTTTCGGCGGGTAGTTTTGAATGAAACGGCCCGCGATAGAAATAACAGCCTAGATGACAGAAGAATAAGTCACCTAATTTAGCCATATTCTTGCTACGTACATTTCAATATTTTTTCCTGTCAAGACTCTTAAAACTCGTCTAGCAAGATTATGGATTTAAATTATGGGTGTTTTTGTTTTTAAAAGATAACGTTGCCAAAAAAGTGTAGGCCCGGGCCTACAGTGTTACATACTGGCTACGCCCCTGGCTATAGGCCTAGTCCTCACTAAAAAGGGACTGTGCATGTGATCCTTTACCGAGAGCTCACTATACACAGTCCTTACAGCAGTGCCGGATTTACGGCGGGGCCCACCGGGGACCAGGCCCCGGGCCCCCCACATTTAGGGGCCCACATTTGGGTGTCCAAAAAAAATGGAGGCATAAGGTGCCTTACCATCCGTCCGTCGATGGTCAACATGTAAAATACGGACCTTTTTTCGGAACTCCACACTGAAAAAGTTTTTCCATGGGGCTACATGGGGCCTATAAGGATGCATAATCTTTTATATTCTACATCATTTGTGTCACACACGTGACACCACACACCGAAACAGCCCATGAATTCAGTGTTTACAAATGTAAATTCTGTCGGTTTTGCACAAAACAAATTGGCATCCCTGTAGATATTTGGATGCTTCTGGTCAACTGTTCTGGAGAGATTAAACTCTACGAGCAAATCTTTTCAGTCTGGATCAATCGACCTCAACGCGTTCGTAGAATCACTGAGAGATGACGATCTCTTCCAAGCTTTCATCGACGAGGTAATTCAACTATCTGGTACGGATCAGTTCGAGCATCATACACGACGTCGGAAACGCAGTGTGAGTTTGGATCCGCCGGATGCAAACTTGAGCCCGAGAGAATCTTTCCGAGTGGACGGCTACGTTTTTGTTATTGAAGTATTGGTCTCTGAGTTGGAGAAGCGCACAAAGGCATACAAAGAGTGGAGTGACAGATTTGGTTTCATCCGTAATTTGAGGAGTATGATTGTGAAGGACATCCGAGAAATGTGTTTAACGTTAACGAAAACCTACCATGATGACCTGGCTGTAAAACTCAGAAGAAATGCCCCCTCTTCCAAGTGCTGATACAAAAATGCTTTCCCCGGAGAAAAAAAAACAACGTAAAAACAAAATACCAAAATTTATATACTAATTGTTACAAAAGTGAACATGAGATTTCAAAATTGAAAATGTTTAGATGAAATTTGCAAAGCCCGGGATGTGCCATTTCCAGCCATCTATGGAGCATTTTCTGCCAAAATTTTCTTGCACGCTACGCGCCAACCTATGTTGGCGCTCCACTTAAATGATGGGCTTTATCGTAAAAGGGCCCCCAAACTGTTTGGGGCCCCGCCCCCTCCCAAAAGCTATATCCGGTCCTGCCTAACAGATACAACGAGTATGAAAATAGCGGTGTGCTCGGCCGTCTGTTTGATGGTTGAAATTTTACTTTCTTCTCGCAGGAAATTTTGGACGTAAAATCTTAACTTAGGCTAGTCCTAGCCTAGTCCTCAGTAAAGGACTGTGGTAGTTCGCCTACTGCTCACTGTACACAGTCCGGCCTTACTCCGACCATTGGAAATAGCGGGGGGGGGGGGGATCGCCCGTCTGTGCAATGGTTGAAATTGTCTTTCTTCTCACAGCAAAATTTGAAAGAAAAATCCTAATTTACTACCGGGACTTTTCTTCTCCAGATCTTACAGGAGTATTGCAGCTGTTTCTGATCACTGAGAGTTTCTGGACAGTGCCAGAAATTTGAAATGAAATCAGCACTTTTTCGCGCCGTAAAATTTACTGTACGACTTTGGAACTTTGTTTACAACAGTATGCCAATGAGCTACATCGTTACGTCAGTAGCCTATAGAAAGTTTGCAGAGGCAGTTGCCATGTATATGTATAGGAACTACAGAAGTCTAAATTTACGACCATTCCTTTTTCTTTCTAAATCTTACACTTATATTGCAGTTCTTTTTTATCACTTTAAACCTCTGGAAAGTTCCGAAAATTTGAAATAAAATCATCAACTTTCCCTGATAGCACAAAAACGTTGGGCCAAAGTTGGAAGAAGGTTGAAGTTTTTGTTGGAACCACATTGGGGAAATGTTATTTGAAGGTTGGCTGCTCATTGTGAAAACGTTGGCCCAATATATTGGCTTATCAATAGATCAACGTTGTGCCACTGTCCACCCAACATGTTGAATTGACAATGGCTCAACGGTGTGCCAATGTTAATCCTGCAAGTTGTTGCAATACAGGGCCAACATTACAACAACTTTTATCCAATACGTTGTTGTTACAATGAACCAACGTTGGAAGAATGTTGTAGGTATTGTTGGCAGCACATTGGGAAAATGTTATTTGAAGGTTGGCTACTCATTGTGAAAACGTTGGCCCAATATATTGGCTTATCAATGGATCAACGTTGTGCCACTGTCCACCCAACATGTTGAATTGACAATGGCTCAACAGTGTGCCAATGTTAATCCTGCAATTTGTTGCAATACAGGGCCAACATTACAACAACTTTTATCCAATACGTTGTTGTTACAATGAACCAACGTTGGAAGAATGTTGTAGGTATTGTTGGCAGCACATTGGGAAAATGTTATTTGAAGGTTGGCTGCTCATTGTGAAAACGTTGGCCCAATATATTGGCTTATCAATGGACCAACGTTGTGCCACCGTCCACCTTACATGTTGAATTGACAATGTTGCAACGTTGTTCCAACGTTAATCCTACAACCTGTTGCACCAAAGGAGCAACAAGTTGTACATAGTTGGCATTACGTTGGGCCAACTACATTATGCCTGTTTTTTTAGAACTTCCCTCCAATAACTGCTCATTATGGGATACCATAATGAAATATCTCAGAGAAGTTACCTTCTGCAAGTTTAAAAGCTACCAGCATTGCTACTTACATGCTCCCTTTTTTTTTTCCAAAAGTCCCCTGACTCTCTGGCGAAGAGCCAGGGGCGAAAACCAAACAATACTCCCGAAAGAGTTCTGCTCCCCGAAGGAGTAACAACGTCCCCAAGGGACAGACTTTGACTTAACTGACACCACCTGACAGTGGTCCCGTTCTAGACTGGCTGAATAGAATAGGTCATACTTACATGCTCGCGCTTTTTAAGTACATAGAAACAGGCACTGGCAAACTAAAGAAAAATCCCAAACCCAAACAAAACCATGACGGGTCACAAACACAAATGCTAAACAAACTATACATACCGTGCAACAGGGAACAAAAGAGTCTTTGTTACTACTGAACTCCAGTAGCTGCCACTGCAGCCAACCCCAAAACAACTCCCCACAACCACATACCACCCAAATTCCACCCACACGCCCAAAGGAAACACCACGCCCGAAGGCAACTCCACACCCCACGGCAACACTACGCCCGAAGGCAACACTACGCCCGAAGGCAACACTACGCCCGAAGGCAACACTACGCCCGAAGGCAACACTACGCCCGAAGGCAACACTACGCCCGAAGGCAACACTACGCCCGAAGGCAACACTACGCGGGAAGGCAACACTACGCCCGAAGGCAACACTACGCCCGAAGGCAACAGCACTTAAAAAGCACCGGGGCAAATACAGGTGCACCTTGCCCAAGGGTGCCCCGGAGGCAGTTGTGGCAAAGGGTAACCTCATCGTCCCCACGCTTTAACAAGCTCCACAACCGGATGCAGTTTATTTAACGTCCTACCCAGGACATGCTCTGCTTTTTACGTGCTAAAAACGGACACGGCCAGACCGGCGAAAGGATAACTTACATATGGCCAACAACCAAAAAACCGAACACCAACAACACAAACCACCGAAATCGCCCAGAACACCAGACCGAATCCCTCGACCAGCGAGGACACTGCAGCTCCGGTACGGCTTCATGGAGTCTTTGTTACCACCAACAGAAACCACCAACAGAAACCACCACCAACGACCCTACAACACAATCTCAATATAACACACGCCCAAAGGCAACAAACACACCCGAAGGCAACAACACGCCCCAAGGCAACCACAGCGCAGGGGGACATGGGGGGTCCACTTGTTACATTAAATCACTATTTACAGTTTACTTACAGTATATACAACTATCTACACGTAACGAAAACAAAACTTCCCAAAGAGATCGAAGGAGCCCGGCAGGGGATCGGGAACGTCCACTCTCTTCGGGAACCTGAACTGGGCAAATACAGGCGCACCTTGCCCAAGGGTGCCCCCGGAGGCAGTTGTGGCAAAGGGTAACCTCATTATCCCCACGCTTAAACAAGCTCCACAACCGGATGCAGTTTAAAGTCCTACCCAGGACATGCTTTTTTTCCAAAAGTCCCCTGACTCTCTGGCGAAGAGCCAGGGGCGAAAACCAAACAATACTCCCGAAGGAGTTCTGCTCCCCGAAGGAGTAACAACGTCCCCAAGGGACAAACTTTGACTTAACTGACACCACCTGACAGTGGTCCCGTTCTAGACTGGCTCCGCCGTCGTGATCACGGATACTCCTGCGCCAGGTAAGCTTTTTTTCCCAAAGTCCCCTGACTCTCTGGCGAAGAGCCAGGGGCGAAAACCAAACAATACTCCCGAAGGAGTTCTGCTCCCCGAAGGAGTAACAACGTCCCCAAGGGACAAACTTTGACTTAACTGACACCACCTGACAGTGATCCCGCCAGGTAAGGACATGCTCGAGCTTTTTTTCCAAAAGTCCCCTGACTCTCTGGCGAAGAGCCAGGGGCGAAAACCAAACAATGCTCGAGCTAGCCACTTTTAAAAGCAGTAGGATTTTAATATAAATCATGTGAATGTTCGTGTGGCTGTTATATATATTCAGTGAGACGTCCTTGCTATTATTAACCCTAATAACACAATTTTTTCATGATATTCCACTTTCTCCTTCTTTTAGTTGCATTGTACAACTGAGAAGCATGATTTTCTGCAATAATTCACCATTACCAGTCACAATTTATTTCAATTAGACCTATTTTGAGGGATAAACAAAAATTTGCTATTAAAAATTCAGAATGTTCCATTCAGATGAAAGGTGTATAAACCTGGTGCTCCAACATAATTCTTTAGCATTTAAACATTTTCCTTAAATTGTCTCGGCAGAACTTTCTACTAGAAAAGTAAACATTTTGCAAAGTATTCACTGTGAATGTAAACTTTAGAAACAGCTGCTATTAAAGGAGTTGTGAGGTTGGCATGATACCAAAATGATCGGGTAAATATTATTTAAGTGGACTATGGTTGGGCCAATGTTAGGCCACTACCGGTTCCCAACCGAAACTAATGTCAGCGTTAAACAGTCCATCACTGGAATCCAGTGTTCGGGTTGGGCCAACCATGGGTTGTAGGCCGAATTTAAAGTAGCCTTCAGATTCAGCACATCTGTTGAGGTGTGACTTTTAATTTAACTCTTTCAATTCACATATGCGCTGTTGCTGTTCTACATTTAACATTATATTAAGGTAAGCGCCAATGAAAAAATTTTGAACACCTATTTACTGCTTTGACAGTTCTATGAAGTCTCTTATAGTGAATGTTTTATTACGGTATTATTGGAAACGGCCTATAGAAATTTCAGTAGTTTTAGGATTTAGTCCAATGTTGGTTCAATAGTGATGCCCAACAGTTTGTCACTTAATTAAAACTGGGTAAATATTGGTTAATTACATAATTACCGACGGTTGGCTAAATATGGCTGGCTCAATATTGGCTGAAGACATATGGACCAACGGTTGATTTCATGAAAGTTGTTCAAAGACGGTTTAAGGTAAAGCAGCTACTTGAAGTTTGTCTATAGGCCTACTGTTAGCCCAACGTTGGTGCAGTAAATAAAATCCAAGTTTGGGCCAACGTTGAAGAAACGAATTACACCCAACTGTTGGCTGATATTTGCTGATCCAACGTCAGTCAAAATGATGAAAGCCAGCTGTTGGCCGTCTACTGTTAGCCCAAATTTGGTACAGTACGTAAAATCCAACAGTTGGGTGCTTAACGTTGGCCCAACGTTGATGAAATGAATTACGCCCAACTGTTGGCTGACTTTGGTTGGACCAACGTCAGTTCAAGGAATAAACGCCAACTGTTTGCCGTCTTACGTTAGCTTAACGTTTGATAAGTAAATAAAATCCAACAGTTGGCTGCTTAACGTTGGCTCAACGTTGATGAAATGAATTACATCCAACTGTTGGCTGACTTTTGTTGGACCAACGTCAGTCAAAGGAATAAACGCCAACTGTTGGCCGTCTTACGTTAGCCCAACGTTTGACAAGTAAATAAAATCCAACAGTTGGGTGCTTAACGTTGGCTCAACGTTCATGAAATGAATTACGCCCAACTGTTGGCTGACTTTTGTTGGTCCAACGTCAGTTAAAGGAATGAAAGCCAACTGTTGGCCGTCTTACGATAGCCCAACGTTTGATAAGTAAATAAAATCCAACAGTTGGGTGCTAAACGTTGGTCCAACGTTAGTGCAAAATTGTAATGTCGTACGGGCGGCAAAAAAATGTTGGTCTTAAGTTGGACCAACATTCGTTTGCCAACACAACACATTACCAACGCTTGCCAACATTTATCAACTACTTTCCAACGTTGGTCCAATGTATTGTGCTATCTGGGAGAGCAGTATTTTTTCGGTGGTTCATTGTTGGGCCAGTGTTGGGCCGCTTACCATTGGCCAACCGAAACTAATGTGTTCTCCAGATTCAGCACATCAGTCGAGGGATGACTTAGAACTCTTTCAAATTGTCACATACACTATTGATCTTTTATATTTAACATGATAATATCACAGATAAAGTGCCGCTGATGAATTTTGGACCTCTATTTACTGCTTTGACAGGCCTATAAATAAATTCTCTGATACCGTTTTATTACTTTATGACAGTAACGGCCTTTAGAAACTTCAAAAAAATTGTAAGTGTTGGTCCAACGTTGGTTCAATATATGATTCCCAACAGTTGGTAACTTTAAACTGGCTCAACGTTGGTTTCTTACAAATGTCTAAAATAAGGCCTATCAGTCGGCGGGGCAATGTGTGCCCAACGTTGTTTAAATGAATGTAGCCCATCCTTTGGTTGGTACATGTTGGCCCCATGTTGGTGTAACAATTAAGTAAGGCCCAACATTTGGTTGGTACATGTTGGTCCAATGTTGGTTAAACTAATAAGGCCTAACAGTTGGCTGGGCAATGTTCGCCCATCGTTGGTTAAAGGAATGTGGCCCAACAGTTGGTTGGTACATGTTGGCCCCACATTGGTTTAACGAGTAAGGCCCAACATTTGGTTGGTACATGTTGGTCCAATGTTGGTTAAACGAATAAGGCCTAACAGTTGGCTCGGCAATGTTCGCCCATCGTTGGTTAAAGGAATGTGGCCCAACAGTTGGTTAGCACATGTTGGCCCCACATTGGTTTAACGAGTAAGGCCCAACATTTGGTTGGTACACGTTGGTCCAACGTTGGTTAAACGAATAAGGCCTAACAGTTGGGCTGACTAATGTTCGCCCAACGTTGGTTCAATATATGTGACCCAACAGTTGGTTGGTATATGTTGGCCCAATGTTGTTTGACCGAAGAAAGCCCTACTGTTGGATGGATAATGTTGGCCTAACATTGGTTCAATGAATGAAACCCAACAATTGTTTGGTAAATGTTGGCCCAACGTAGGAAAAATGTTAGAGTGCACAACAGTTGTTGACTATAGGTTGGTCTTGCGTTGGTCCAACATTTATGTGCCAACACAACTTATTGCCAATGCTTGCCAACATTTGCCGACCATTTGCCAATGTTGGTCCAACAAAGTGTGCATTCTGGGTTGCCGCTTCTTAACAATTTACTGTAGCGTTCGAAATATTTGTTGACATCAGAATGCCGTGTGCGTAACATTGTGACGTCATGCACAACATTTTGATTAGTACCTTGGGTGTTCCATTACTGTGTCAAGTGTTCCTCAGCTGTACCATAGGGCCCCCACACAAAGTCGTGTCCTGGACCCCACACGCTTAGTCCGGCCCTGCATATAACCCTACTTTATACGTAGTCCTATGTAGAGATATGGCTTATAGGGTACCAGGATGACGCCTGTAATTATTATGTTGGCCAAACTCTCCCTATATACGGCTCTGCAGCAGACGCTCGATAAGTGGAGACAGTGTCGCTCGAAATAGCTTATAGGCCTATGCTTAAGAAATTTGTAAGAAAGGAATGCAAAGAGTCATTGAAAATCGAAAATGGCCGCTGCACATAAGTCTTAACCCATAAAGACAGCTCGCTTGAGAAGCTCTGTAACGGGCCATTATATATATATATATATATATATATATATATATATTATATATAATATATTTATATTTTATTATATATATATATATATATATATATATATATCTATATATATATATATATAGGGTCGAAATACTGCGGAGCACTAGAGTAGTATGTAGGTCGATAAAGGTTGTAAAAAGTGCTTAAAGTTTGCGGAAAATTCCACGACGTTTCGAGTATAGACTCTTCATCAGGTGGCAAAGAAATGCAACTGAATAACAAAGAAGTAGAAATAGAGAAGAAACACATTGAAGAAAGGCACGAACAAACCGGTCGCACAGAACGAACACGGTGTAAAAAAGCGAAAGAAGGCTGAAAAAAACTAGTAAAAAGTAATGAAAAGGGGAACAGGTTAAAAAAGGTCCATTCTAATGTTAAGACCGTGTGGGGAGAGGGTCCCGAGTTTCATGATGAGCCGGTTCTGATATATATATATATATATATATATATCTATATTATATATATATATATATATATATATATATATATATATATATATATATATATATATATATTTATATATATATATATATAACAAAGGTGTTCGATAGTAAAATTGCAAATAGGGGCAGCTAGGTACATGTATGCTGACAAAGCTTCGGCAAATGGTTGGGAACGCGCCGAAAGGCCCAAATATCATAGTGCAGTGAAAATGCAGCGGCTGAGATAGTGGTTGTGATGGCTGAGGCGGCAGTAGGGTTGCATCGACCGTGGCGTATAAGGCGGCAGCAGAGAAAAAACCATAACATATCTGAGAATCATTCGTTTCACAGGGATATCATCGTCAGCACTTGTAGTGAGTTTAACACTGTAAAGGATCGAAAGTACTGAGTTGGATTATTACGTTTAGCGTTAAAGTCGTATTACATTTACGGTAAGTCGTTTGTTACATTTAGCGTTAATTTTTATTACATTTACGGTTAGTATTAGCGTTTTATTACATTTAGCGGTGGTACAGTCTACAGACACGCACAAAAGAACAGTTACCAGGCTTTGCGAAATGGGATGAAATTTGCGACCTCTACATAAACTGTGTACTTTTCCTGCATGTTACTTGGTAAGGTGGAAAGGACTTGCGCTATCTAGCGATGTAGAATGGAACTATTGAAGAAAGTAGAGTAGCTCTTCTAAGTGCGTAAGCACGCCGAAAATTTTGCGTCCTTTTATAGAGAAATTGTCCTTCTTGCAAGCAAAAATGGGTAAAACGAAACTCTAAACTGTCGAGATATTGGGGTGGCCAAAATGACATTCCCCCCAAATCATATTGGGGGGATGGCCCCATTGGCCCCCGGTTCCTACGCCACTGAAGGTCACATTCTGGTGAGCATAAAAGACCCCATGTGTAATCAAAACATTCTCTGTGCATGCTGCGTAATATGAGCTGCTCTGCATCTTTTGAATTTTTTAACTCTGATGTCAATCAAAGAGTAGTCACCAAGTGAGACTTTTGCTTAGCCTACCCTAAAATTTCATGCTAGTACTTGGGGTGATGCAAATCCGTCTTTAAGGTTAAATGGAGGTTAGGGTTAAACCATAGGCGTAGGAAGCTTTTCGAGACTGGGGGAATGAACCTTGTTTCGGATCGCCGTCCAGTGGGGGAGGGATCTAAGGAGAGGGGGTGTCGTCCTCCCCTTTGAAAAATTTTTGGGTATTTGAGGGTCCTCAGATGCAATTTGGTGCAACATTTTGGACAAGCTGTAAGGAAAATTACTGCGAAGTTTTGACATTTCTTACAGACGAGACAAATAAGGGGGTGGATCTTGGGGGCCCGGAGCATACTTCAGCCCCTCATTTTTTGCTGGGGGCTAAATCCCCCCCCCCCCACACACACCGCCGCTTCCTATGCCTATGGGCTAAGCTCTTTTGAGGTATTTTGCATGTTCTTTCATAAATCCGGCTTCAGAATTACCAAAAAATGTAGAGAAACTTTCATTTCGCGAGTAAGGGGCGTGGCCAATTTCCAAAAAGTTGAGTGGTACGTTAATTGACATCATTTGCCGAAATCCTCGTGGGAGTAAAATTTGCGCCTGCCTGTAGCTCTATCCAAGAGATTGGCAATGCAATCAAACTTAGTTCAGTTCGACCTCCAACGCCATATTGACTGACAAACATACTTGATATATTGGACGCGCGTTTGAGAGAGGCAATTGAGGTATTGTAAGAAACTGTAAAGGAATCTTTATGGCAAGATGCTTTTGTACTTGTTAGAATCATAGGCCACCCTTTTCAGTAGCTTTTACTTCATCATACATTCTGCAATTTTCTAAGTAAGTATGATCTATATAACTTATGTATAAGTACTACTTACACGATCATAGTTCCATCTATATGCATGGTACGTACACCCACAGGCAGTCCTAGCGTTATATAGTAAATACTACATATATATAATAATGGAAAGGTAGCGCACTTCACGGCCTTTCGGTACCAACTTCGCCTAACTGAATTACGATTTTTATGCCTTAATATCCACCTTACCTCTTTTCAATACATACGGATGTTCAAATCGCGTGTTCCAATCACTTGAGTAGTGTCATGATTCATTTGGATCAAAAAATGTCTTCCAAAAATTTGGTTTCCACACTATCGCGTTCAGTGAAAAACAGAATCCGAGCCTCTCATTGGATAGTTCCACCCTTGTTATGACGTCATGACAAGGGGCCATATACTATTCAATGGGAAAGCCGACGACTGGTGGCAAGTGGGGGCACTAATTGCCAAGTTACCCTTCCCTAATTTTGACATGTAATTTCCTCAAGTGAGATTTTAGATGTTAAATATGTTAATGCACATACAGTTTTGCACACTATAGGCATCTTGGCCTATGTGGACTGCACTCTTCTACCAAGTTGTAGAGATTCAAATTGAGCAGTGGCATTTTTAGGGGGAGGGACCGACCATAGGGCCATGCCCTAACTCCTTCGCTGATGCTGAATTTTTTAGTTTAGTAACCTAAAATATGTAAATTTTTGAAAATAAATTTTCCTTCAAAAAGATAATATGTAGCACCAGGTTGCATGTAAGTACACCCAATCATTCAAAAAAATTTCAAAGGGGAGGGGGACAGCCCCTCCCCTAATACACCTCCCCCTCTCTGGCAATCACAGAATAAATGGCATGACCCCCATGAGACAGTTCTGGCTATGCTACTGGAAAAGTGAGTTGGAAGGTATTCATAGCAACCATACAGTTGTCACAGGCCTATGATCTTACTTTCATCACCCGTATGTCACACTTATCAAGATTGACTAGCAGTACAGTGTATAGTTTGTAGCAAAATCTATTAAGAGACCATTTCCTGTTATTTAAGCAGCAAAAATTTCAAAAATTTCCTCACCTCATCCCCATTATTATCAGAGCTGAGGTGAATTCTGACTGTGTACTGCAGGACATCAGCAACAGTTCATTGTCCACATTTACTACCCATCCATTCAAAGCATCATCATGGTCACATTCTGTGTTGTCAACTTCTATGTATGTTGCAAATTTAATTTTGGTGCCTTTTTCGTATGCACATATAATATCATTTATGCATACTTTATTCCAGAGTCAAAATATGCAAACACACCACCGTCAGGGGTTTTACAGTACCATTTCCCTTCCACCAAAATATTATGGTGGTTACAGTAACTTAATTCCATGTTGATGGTAGAACCACACTGTTCTGCCACATGGCCCACACTTGTGATACTGGGCTTGTCTGCAATAAAGGGGTATAAAAGTGTTACAAAGGTGGTGAAATTTGAAGTCCTTTTTAAATTTTTGTTGTGTTATTTTGTTTGATTGGTAGTCTCAATTTTTTCCTGAGAGCAGGAAGATAGTTCTGTTCACCTATCACCACTTTTTAAGTGGTAAGTGTTACTGGTTACGTATGTAACGGGGACAGACATGGAAACTCTTTGCTCCAGAAATCTTTAAGGAGGACAATATGTATAAATAAACCCTGTATTTAATAGAATGATAAAGAACAAACACTTTTTCACTGAAATTGCATTATCATTAGTTAAACATGGACAAGTATGGAGATCAATGGTTACGTTGGTAACAACGATGGACATGTACGTCCTCGTTACCAACGTAACCAAACTATGTTCGAGAAAATTAAGCACTTTAACCACTTGAATGCATTGTGACACAAGTTTTGCTCTTTCCTGAAGTGTAAACTGATGACATGTGAAACATTCATCAAAAACCAATGTCCCCATGTGCCTACGTTATACTACCAACAAGGACATGGTTACGTTGGTAACATCTGGACGGACATCGCCTTGAAGGCTCTCATACCCTTGTTGTAAGCAAAAAGATGGAGGAAAGCACACAAACCAGTGACAAATATGGCCATCTGCAAACAGATGCAGTTTTATCAAATTCTCTGGTAATTTGTGTCCTATAGGCCTGTTAATATGATAGTTACCAACGTAACCATTAGGGGACAGACATGTTACCAACGTAACCATCATGTGCACCGCAATTGACTATGATGCATTTACTGCTGGATTATTTTATTTGTGGTACTGCACATGATCAAGGTTAAGTGTTACATCATAACCTTAGCTCTGGAAATCTTTTCTTTCAGTTAAAATATCAACTATTAAGATTTAATATCCAGATGGACGGACAAATCTCAAAATTTTACTCCAAATTGCTGATAAAATTTTGCGGTGTTTGTGTACCTAAAAATATTCATTTATCATTTACCATTTATTTTGTACATTACATTTATGAATGAAGACAAAGAACCTGCATCAGTCACATCTGCAAAGGTCCCGCTCACATCATAAATTTATTCCACATCCTATGTAACACTTATAGGTGGTAAAAAAGGCCAAAATAGCCCTAAATTCTGCCCAAAACATTCTTTATATAAGTTGGACATTGATAAAATTGTCTTTATTATCTCTCTATAGTCCTCCAAGTATGGTGAACTGTAAAATCACCAAACCATTGTGACATCTTTCAAAATATCATCAAAGCAAAAAACACACACTGAATATTTTCCTTTACTGTAGACAAGCCCTACTGTTAATCACATTTGTATCATTTAAACAGCATAGTTTATTAGTTTCCTGTGAAAGGTATTGTGTTTTCCCCATCTTCATCTTTGAGGAGTTTTGAAGATAATTAAAACTGCTAGTGTGTGACATTCCTATATTTACTCAGATATATAAAACCCTATATTCATCAGTGTCCTTCCTATAAAACCTCCTATATTTCTTCGATGGACCACTTTGAAGCCTGTCATAGTAGTATAAAATTAAGATTTTACGTTTAGATAAAATTTTCTATAAGAAGAAAGTCAATTTGAACCATCAAACAGGTGGCTGATAACCCCACTATTTCCATAGGTTGTAGTAAGGATTGTACAGTATAGTGAGCTGAGGACAAACAGCCGTACTCAGTTTTTTACTGAGGACTAGTGAGATGCATGAGGTACAGCTCTAAATCTTGCATAATTTCTTTTCGGAAAATGCGCCAAATGTGCTGCAATAAACCAAAAACTTGTCGTGTAATATTCTTTTAAGCTGGTTGCAAGCCTGCATATTTGTGAGCAAATTCTTCAGTTTTTGCTAACATACTTGCTTGTGAAATTGAAATAGTTTTACTGCAGGTCCATAAAAATTAGTGGATGACCAGCACCCATTCAGTGCAGTTACAAGCACAGGACACAGAAATAACAAGAACCGGTTGATGTTAATGTCAACATCTGCTTTTATTCAAAAATTGTACCTTGTCGGAGTGAATACACTGCAAAGATGTTGAAAATGTGACTCTTGACTCTGTCATGTAACGTCTGAGACGAACTTCATGTACGGTGTTCTTTTCAGGTATTATAGTAACTTCAGGTATGAACTCCCAGTATTAAGTTCAAGTGTTTACAGTAGGTATTAAGTACAGGTATGAACGTGAGGCAAAAACTGACATCCTTTTATGTCCCTCCCAAATATTTGAACAAACACACACTGTACAATAATAGTGTCAAAACACTTTATCACTTAAGAGACTACTTTTCCCTATACTTTGCTTTTCCGTTCTTTACTCTAGGTAGTAGCATATCCTCCCCATCTGTATGAGACTTTAGTTTACTTGATCCTTAAAGGTCAGTGTACACTATACTCTCATGTCTCTTCCAAAAGAAAGACTGTACTATACATAGTCACCCGCATGCCCATAACCTAACAAAAAAGTGAAACACCCCCCAAAACAAGGTCCTACGTGTATAACCTCTTGAAGTATGATATCAGAAAGGAATATTATAGTTAAAAATGTAACAATATATTTCAGTCTCAGAAGCTTTTTAGAATTTCAATTCAGTTTATTCTACCATCATCAACAACATCTCAAGAATGTCAGCACATATCAAGAATATAATAAAACTTACAGTATTTCAGAAATGGAGACAAGCAACTGAAAACTAGAGGAGCCACAAATAGCAGAACTTTTCAAGTCTGGCCCCTTTACAGTAGTTAAAACTGTTCCCACTGTGACATACATACATATAAGCAGAGTGGAAACTTTATGCTAAACAAAAAAGGTCAATTTCTCATGACAAAACCTTGTAAACAGATATCTCAAGAAGGGAAACTTTGATGAATCTCATACTTAACATTTGGATAGCCCTTTTTGAGTAAATGATACCAAACGTTTTTGGTGGAGGTCAAAGATCATTTGGGGTGACCAGAGGGCAGAAGGTTAAAACCTTGTAAACATGATGTCTCAATCAGGGAAACTCTGATGAATCTCATACTTGACATGGATGGCCCTTATTAATTAAATGATCCCTATTGTTTTTGGTGGAGATCAAAGGTCATTTGGAATTAACAGAGGGCAGAAGGTTAAAACCTTGGTAACACAATATCTCAAGTTGAGAAACTTTGATGAACCTTGTACTTGGTATGTGAATGGCCAGTATTGAATAAATGGTCCCTATCATTTTTGGTGGAGATAAAAGGTAATTTGTGGTCATCGAGGTCACAAGGTTATTAATGTGGTGTTAGTGCACCTAGGTCCATGGATCCCAGACATTCTGTGCCAAAGTTGTAAACATAGTAATTTATGAAACAGTCAATTTGAAAACACAGTTCTAGACTTACAGTACATTTCAGTGGCAATGAACCACTTAGCCTTCGGCTTTTTGGTTTCTCTTTACAACTGATATCTTAACATTTTCTTCCCCCTTTAATATTGTCACAGATTGTAGGCTTAATCATATTTGTGAACTTTCATTAATACATATTCTCATTTTGTCATATGCAGCATAGTGAACAGTAGATGGATGCATTTTCCATGCAGTCATGAGACTATTTTAGTGATAGAAGCTGGTTCACCACATAAAACAAAAGACAAAAAAGCAAAGGAAGAAAAGAAAAGGTAAAGTATTGAAATGCAACTAGCATCCCCAGTATAGAAATACAAGTGGAGTGGGGATATTCTTTTTGGATAACTGAAGTTAGCTTAAAGTAAATCATGTGCATGTGATTTAATTGTGAGATTTCAGCATATGCTGTGATTGAACAAAACCACCAATCATGCATTACCTGAGTGTGAATACTCACTAAACATACACATAGCCTTCACAGGTATCATGTCAAAACTTTAGGCTACAGCTGCCTCAGCCAAGCTGCAGCAGCTGCAGCCATGTTTTGTTCCTACACACTTTACAATAGCATAGTCAATTTAAAGCTGCCATCATAATGCAGACAGATCATACAGTAGTTTGCTGATTGACACAGAGGTATTGCCAGGTCAAACTGAACCTTCAAAGGTACAGTACATGAGCTATTCTGATTGGTCAGTGACAAAGTGCAGATCAATAAGATATACTGTAAGACCTTAGTGCATGGCAGCATTCAGCAGAGGCAACAGGCAGTCAACATTTTCAAGAATAAAACCAGGTTGTAGATTACACTGTACATAGTGGTGGCTCTATGGGAAGGGGCTTGGGGCCTTAACAGGAACTGCCATGTGGGAGGTGCTTTAATAAGACAGTAAATAAAGGTTGGAGGAGGGTCTTAAAGTTCACCACTCCTGTGTAATGAGCTACTTTGTGTGAAATTAACATAACACTGCATGTCATTGACCTATGAGGGTGGTGGCTTGCAAGTACAGTGGCTTTCTACACATATGAGCAGAACAATTTGAATTTTTTCCCTTTTTTTTCAATCAAACTAGAATAAGAAAGTTGAAGTGACCAATCACAAATTTTGAAAATGTTTTCTGTTATAAGCAAGTTGGAAGACTTCAATACACAGTGCATTCTGGGAAGAAAAGTGTACCATAACAGAGACTGCATGTGCAAGACAGATAGTTCTTTTTGAAGTTATTCACCTTTACTTGGATGGGAAAGGTTGGGCAGGATGACAGTAGATTGTGGAAGACAAAAAAAGAGTTGCTCGAAAACTTGGTATCTGTACAGCAATATCCAATGGACTTGATCTGTGGTACTACATGGTACAGCAAATTCCAATTTCCCTACTCATCTGTTATGCTTCACACTGATAGGAAACTGCCTTTTAAATTTATTTGAAAGATTCATTCTGCTGTTGGTACCTGATGTACAGTAATGTATGCTTGGTATGGGCATTTCTATCACACCTTTTTCTATTGATTGAAATTAAAAGAGGTGACACTGTCAACAAAAACTGTGGTAGAACGTGGTTTTGTGGATGAAACTCCGGAGACCAAGGAAGTGACAGGAGAACATGCTAACTACTGCACTTTCAACTTAGAAAAGAAACAGTTTCAAGGAAATGTATTGGGATATGTCACTCCTGTAAGTTTTGAATCAAGTTGCAATGGAATATTCATAATACTTTCAAGAAGAAGAACGCCATTGCTTTTGGTAGAGGTCAGTGGTCATCTGAGGTCACCGGAGGTTAAACTGCAAAAGCCTCATAAACAGCTTGTGAACTCGATATTTCAAGATGGCAATGACCGACACTTTTCGTATTTGGTATATAGATTTGTCATGTTGAGAGGAAGAACCCTATCGTTTGTGGTAGAGGTCAAAGGTCATCTGAGGTCACTGGAGGTAAAACTGCGAAAAGCTTGTAAATCGCTGGTAATCATGATATCTCAAGATGGCAATGATAGACACTTCATATTTAGTATGTTGATTTGTCATGTGGAGAGGAAGAGCCCTATTCTTTTTGGTGAAGGTCAAAGGTCATTTGAGTGTCTGGAGGTCAAAGACTGAAAACCTTGCAATCATGATATCTCAAGGTAGGAATGAAGGACCCTTTTCATACATGGTATATTGATTTATCATTTTGAGAGAAAGAACCCAAATGTTTCTTGTAGAGGTCAGAGGTCATCTGAGGTCACTTGAGGTCAGAAAGCAAAATTTCCCAAGAATTCCCAAGATTGTCATATGGGGTCACCAGAAGTCAAAAGGCAAAATTTTCCCAACAATTTCCAAGATTGTCATGGGGTCACCAGACATAATAAAGCAAGAATTCCCAAGTGTCATTTGGGGTCAGTAAAGGTCAGAAAGCAAAATTCCTCGAGAATTCCCAAGATCATCGTCTGGGGTCACTAAAGGTCAAAAAGCAAAATTTCCCAAGAATTCCCAAGATTGTCATCTGGGGTCACCAGAGGTCAGAAAGCAAAATTTCCCAAGAATTTTCAAGATCCAAGATCCATTGGAGGTCAGAGGTCATTTGAAGTCATCAGAAGAAATACCAAATGCTTTGAAAAACACGATATTTCAAGACGGGTGTTAGATACTTGTAATACTTGTAAATTTGAGGGATAAACCTCAGTGCAACAAAGCATCCCCATTCAGCAAGGAATCACTAAGCCTGTGGGCTTTCTGGTCATGTTAACTTTTAGGGGCACATTTATGCATCTTAAGGGTACCAAGGCCATACAGAAGATTTTGTGTTACAGTATCTGGCATATGTTTGGTTGTATTTTTGTAGTAGGTCATGAAGGCCAAGGTGGCCTTGACAAGCATGCTGTTTTGTAGGTCACCAAGGCCATGGCCTTTGTGGCTTCATTTATTTCCAGCCCTGCTATAATTGATGCCACTTTTCTTGGTCAGTTTAGGCCCAATAATGGTCTTGCCTAGATAGTAGGCTGTATGGCATATTCCTCATTCAGTCATTTCCCTGGTTTGTGAAGCCTTAAAGGGGTGGTGAGTATGCTTTGTGGGTTGATAATGCCCATGAATATAATACTGTTAATTATTTGTACTGAAAGTTTGCTCTTCAGTTGTTGACAGAGAATTAAACATACTTTTTTCATCCTCACTGTTCCAAATATTCTTTGTTTTCCCCAGCTTTCACTGGTTGATTCTTTGCTGGAGTTGGATATAGTGTCTGGTGGCCGTTTGCCCCGCAACAAATTTAGGCAGCTGTTACTGTACGTAGGTTATGAATTTATCAGTTTGTGATACCAGAAAAATAAAAGGGCTCAAAATAAGTGGAAGAAACGGAAGCTATGACCTTTGGGCACCTTCACTTTGTGTTGATGGCCCTCAGAAATTACCTGTGCCTGAGGCCATGATAGTCTTGATGCCCTCTGTATTTACGTAGTGCCTTGTAGAAATGAAAGTTTGGGCCTTGATTTCCCTTTTACGTGGCCTTGGTGCCCTTACAAGTTTCTCTCAGCTAATGACCATCTGGTCTTGCCCATTCCAGTTCTTATTTTAAGCCCTGAAAGTATATGCTTAGTTCTATAAACAAATTAATGGTACATATTGTTTTTTTAAAGTTTGCTATTTGCTGCCAATATGCCCATGATCAGACCATCACTTTGCTTCCAACATTGCAAAGAAACTATAGCAGGGATTTACTTGAGTGCAAGTAGCATTGAACATTGTCTTGAGCGAGGAGTCTACTAGGGCAAGGGATGTCTGTTTTCTGAGAGTATAGTAGCACCTTGGAACCTTTTATTGGGAATGTATTGATCTTTGCCCTTTTCAGTTAGAAATGTAGAGCCAGGCAGGATTCACAACTTTTTAATCAGTGATGGAGACAAATCCATAGTGTTGGGTGGGTTGTGCTGTCCAATAGACTGTTTTCCAAATACCAGTTGCAAAGGATCATGGGGTAGAGTTTTAGTGTAAGTTGTTTTTCTCCACATAAAATGCAATTGACGAAAACAACGCTTACCAAAACTCCATCGCATAATCCTTTGTACTGTAATTGCTATTTGGAAAAAGGTCCATGCAGGCACATTCTGTCTGTACAGTTTCATGTTGGGCTCTGGTGTTAGTTTTAATTTGCTTTAACTGAAAAGCCAATCAACAGGTCAAAATGGTGTTTACAAGTAATGATAGGGTGCATTTGAAACTGTGGAACTCAACTTGTCACAGAATTGATAGGGTGTATTTGAAACTGTGGAACTCAACTTGTCACAGAATTTAATTACTGTACCTTCCCTGCATGAGCCTTGAATGCTTTGTGTACTTTGTTTGATGAGCTTGTAGTAAATTGTTATGTTCTATATATAGTCTAAGAACTTCTTCCTTGGAGCAAGCTGTAGCAAAATCTGAGAGAGTTTGCTTTTGACCTGGAAAAACTGTCACAAATGATATTCACAGGAAATGGAAGATTATCACAACAGTAGGCATTTCCAATTAATTTTCAGTAATATTTTTTACTGCCAATTTTTATGTAGTGACTGGGTTTTATACACAACATTAGTTCACAAAACTACCAAATCTCCTCTTTTATTCCATCTTACAGTGACTGAAGTTCTTCCAATAATTCTGGAATGGCACTAATGGCAAAGCTGCTGGTGGAAGTATATCAGAGGCAGGGGACAGTCCAAATGGTGACAGACCCACAGACATAATCAGTGACATAACCTTTCCTTGGGAGAGGCTGCATACTCTCTTCTTGACTATTGCCAAAGAAGTGGATGGAATTTGGATTGTATTCCATCAGAATCAATGTGAGTCTAAACTTTTTCCTGAAGTAGTTCATTGAGGTTATTTTTCTGTTGTTGGGTCAGTGTTGTAGCCTTGTTTCACATGGTCCTCTTCTCTGCAAATGAATTACATTGAGTTGTAAAAACTCTTTGGTATAAATAGCATTTCATTTGTATAAGCAGAAAGACTGCTTTGAGGTTATGAGAATAGCAGTATTAATTGATTCATCTCAAAATCTCAAATCACAGACAAAAATTCCTTGCTTTGAATTTCGTTTAGTATGCACTTGACCTGAAGCATCATGGGAGATTTGAAAGATTGATGTACAGTAGTATGTCTAAATAGCAAAGCTGCAGGTTCCTCCAATGCTTTGCTGCCATACACATTACAAGGCAGGATAAGTTTAATTGACAATTTTAGGATTCATTTAATATCACATCAAAGTATGGCTGCAGCCTCTGTAGCTTTGCTGAGGCAGCTGCAGCTTTGCCAGGGAAAATGCAGCCTGAGTTTTTCAAGTGGTACCTCTAATGTTTCAGAGTAAGGTTGTGACAATTGCTGGTACCCTTTTGGTCTAAACCATGTCATGTTAATTGAGTGTTGCCTTTGATTTTATGTAGGGTTTTCCTAGAGTCCTTCACAAGCCTGTCCAGTGTACATCAGTCTTGCCAACCAGAGGACATTGGAACTTTGAAATCTATCTTTTACTTGATAGGGTTTCAGAGTAAGGTTGTGACAATTGCTGGTACCCTTTTGGTCTAAACCATGTCATGTTAATTGAGTGTTGCCTGTGATTTTATGTAGGGCTTTCCTAGAGTCCTTCACAAGCCTGTCCAGTGTACATCAGTCTTGCCAACCAGAGGACATTGGAACTTTGAAATCTATCTTTTACTTGGCAACAATACTCTTTTTCCGTTCCATGTACACTAATACTTCAACCTTATAAATCCTGGAATATTTGGTGGTAAGTGAAGTAATTTGGATATGAACTTTGAATTTGTTGGTATGAAAGCTTATTACGCGTCCAAAAACAAGCACAGGATTTTTAGCAAATGATATGGAATCTAACAATTCTTAAAACTTATACAGTGAATGATGATTTCATTAATTATGCTATGTGTTAGTAATGGTCTTGTGCTATGTGTTTAGGATGCTTATTTACAAGGTCATTATGGGAGAGGGCTTAGAGGAATCCTGGAGGGAATAGTAATGCAGTGTTTTGCACTTGTCAATTGTAACCATGTCCCCTCCTTGTGCTTCCCCATCTCCGTACCTGAGCATATTGGGGATGTGATTTATGGAAATGCAATAAGTGTGTTTAATTTCCAGCTACATTCAAAATAAGTTCTGGTTGAGTGGGGCATCATTTGGTGGCACACTCATGCTAACATCTACAGTATGCAAAGTCCTCCACATAGTTTGAAAGAACATGTATTATTAAAGTTTTCTAGAAATCATTGCAATTTTTCTGGCCTTTTCTTCACAATGTGTATCACGGCTAGAAGTATGTTGAGTACCTGGTATAGCAGGGACTAAATGAATAGCATAGTCCGTGCAAAAGTGTTGGCAAGTGCCTTTTCTGGGAAGCTGTTTCTAGCAGGTAACATCATAAGTATTAATTCAGTCCATGTTGCTTCTTTAATCACACATCATCAGGAGTGTCAACTCCTTACAACTTCCTCTTGGAGGATCTGGAGTCTAAGAAAAGAACAAGGAAACACAAACATAAAAAGAAGAAAATAGAAGGTGGAAAAGAGATAGTGGTAGGAACAAAGAACCAGTTTTCTTATTTATTTATGTTTCATTTTATTTGTCTAAGAAATTGTTTCTTGTATATTTAGACTTTATGAAATCTCAAACCCTGTAATCTGCATATGATAAAAGGGATGTTTGAGTCATGTGAAAGCAAGGATAAGGCAGCCTGTAGATCTTGGCCAGGGGCTTCCCTTAACCTTTTTTCACATGCCACTCAGATGTTTAATGAAACCTCACAGAGACAGTCACATTTTGCATCTCAAAAGTTATTCTTCCAGAAAGTTTCACCTAGAAATCCACTTTCATTGTAGTAATACAGAACCAATAGGTTTCAAGTTTGGCTAAGTTCTTTGAAGTCGTCCCATGCTGGACTTGTAAGAAAGTTGTTTTGACTAGTCCACCACTGTTTTTACTTGCATCCAGCTAGCAGGCAACATTCACTTTGAAATTTGCTCTTGACTGTCCCATACACAATTTGCGTAGTATAGTCATGCTTCGATAAATGATAATTTCCTCTCACAGTCTTTGCCTGTGGGAGGGAATTGTGGAAATGGAAATAAGGATCAAAGCTGAGGAAAGTTTTTAGTGTAGATGCAAAACCTTATGCTAAACTTGAATTAAAAAAGAAAAAAAAAAGAAACAGAAACAAAAAACAGGAAAAAGTACCGTTGTTTTACATTTTGCAGCAAGAACTGGTTTTAGTTTTTGCACTATCACAATATATAGAAGATGCAAAATGTTATTGTACCTAAAATAAATACATATTGCTACTAAATACATCATGATTTATGCTTGCCTTGCAATTGGTCTGTGTTTAAATGCATACAGACTCCCCCCTGCTAGTTCTGAAGGGAAAGTTGTTTGTGGCCTTTGCATGATACAGTATTCGATGGAAAATGTAGCTTTCTCTTAAGAGGCAAGTGCAAAATGTTTTTGGTGATGTAAATAGTAATTGTATAACATTGTATTCTTTCTATGTACTTTCTTTTTCTTGGCCTCAATTTTAGGTGGATGGGGACAGCTCAGATGATCCCAACTACCACATTCCGGCAATTGTGATTGGTGAAGACGTTGGATTAGATGACAATGTAATCAAAGCCTTTACTACAGCTGTTAATTGTTGGCAACTTATAAATAGCAGGGATACTTACAAAAAAGGTGTGAAATATGTTCTCAACCATTCAAAGAATGTACTCTGCATTCAGTTTGTATGGTTATTATTTTTACAGACACCAGAGATGTGTTTTAATGAAAAGAATCCAATGTTGATTTAAAAGGAGTGGTTAAATTCTTGAGCAAACTTCTAGTGTGGGTCCATCATAACCATTGTAAATGTAAGATAAGCAGTGGTGGAAATATCAGGAATGTGGAAGCTCCTGTGGGGAAAGTTTCACATTTGTGTGGAAATTCTGGCATTTGGAGAAAAATTTGGCTTCTTTTGTACATGACAACAAGTTGCAAATTGTCAGAAAATTTGACCTGTTCTACGGAGATAAACTTTCCCAGCTGTGAAGGTCAGAAACTCATGCAGTGTCTCTGGTTGGGAAAACAAGGACACATGCTATTTCTTGAGTTTCTATAGGAGTATAAAGCCTTGCACTATTTCCGCCAATGGTTTTCTTTCAGAATATGTCAGTATGAATACAAGTACAAGTCCATTATCATGTACGGAAGCCGAGAACATCGCGGTGGTGTTCGAAAATAGACACTGTGTAATGGTCCTTTCTTGAAGTACCCCCTCACTAACTTTGGTTTTCTCCACTCCACATTATCGGTGGAAAGTGGTAAGGAGAAATCATATCTTGATTTCTCCCTCCCATGTTTACCAAAGAAAGGGGTGGGATTTCACACCACCGCGATGTTCTTGGCTTCCGTAATCATGGGTACGTGTATTATAGGTATGCATTGGTCTAGGTCTGATGTCAAGACCACCCACTCCTCAGTCTGGACACAACCAGGACCACCTGAGATGAAGCATCATACTCAGACCACCCATGTTCAAACCGTCATGGGTTTGGAGATATGTAAAACCACCCATACTGACAGAGTTCTCAGGCCACCCAGGACCAACCCCAAAAATTAGAAGCAAAGTTTCATAGAATGACAAGGGTAGGGTCTGTAGTTGACAGATCATCTCCATGTGATGCAAATTTAAAGATTACAAAAAATACCTGAAAATAATCTGGATGTTTATGTGGACCTTTAACAGGGTTTACTCTAGTACACAGAGAATATAATCTACTGTTTTGGCATTTTTGTACCTTGGAGTTCTGGGGATGGTAATTGCACTTTAAATATAAAGGCATTAAAGTTTCATTAAATCCTTGTTTTTTTGTGGGGGGTGGGGTTCTTGGGTTGGGTTGAAACAGACATACAAACTAAGAATGAAATGATGTCAGTCTCATGACAGGTTGAACCAGGCAATCGTTGATCCCACATCACCACTTCACCAAATTCCAATTTCAGTTTTGGATGGTCTTGGTTTGGTCCCAGTTTTGGATGGTCTACACACACCATTAATTTGTATAGGCAAACTTAAGAACTTTTCAGTACGAGAACATACTCACTACAAGTCTCTTGTACTGTCACCTAGGATGTTACAGCAAGTACATCAAACACTTATAAATTCTTTTTCATGCACTGTGTTTTTAGATAATGGGAATTCATACAATTTTTTATCCTGTCAATTACAACATAATTTGTGTAATTTTTACTAGATTTGCTTGGCTCTTACATTGCTGGAGGGGCAGCCAATGGCCATGGATCAGGTTGTTTCAAATTGACATGCATCTCTTCAGAGTGAGTTATTGCCATGAGCTTTCTGCATTTTTTGTTAAGATTTAATCCTTTTGAAATAATGAAGCTTGTTCCCATTTATTTTCTAATATTCTTGACTTTTATTTGATTTTGAGGAGAAGCATATTGCCAGTCTTTTCCCTTAAGAAACAACACTTAAGGATGTTGTGGTGAGGACGTGTTTCACTGTACTTAAATTCATGAGGAATTGATGTTGCTAAAAATGGTCAGCTCTTCTACTCCCCCTCACCATTAATATCAACTGCCTACAGTAGGGTTGGACAGGTATCAACCAAGCCATTACATAATACCACTGAGGTGAAGATAGTCAATTGATAGACACAAACTATTTCCAGAGAATGCAGTTTGTTTTCTGCATCTTGCAGTTATACACAGCCGCAGAACAGGAAGTTGCCATTTAGAAACTGTTTTTTTTTTGATCTACCAGTGTAGAGTGTAGTGTAATCCGTAACTAGAATTAAAACCAGGGTAAAAAAAGCTGAGGGGTCTGTTTTGTACACACCTCAGTAAAGCATTCATATAATGAGGTTTGAAAACAGCTTTCTATTGCAGTCAGTACAAGCTGGTATTTTTGGTATTGTGGGGACAGGTGCATCAGTAGCTTGTGGGTGAAGATATGTAAATTCTAATGTTAGGATTTATGCATCAATACTATTACATGTGCTCATAGCTTGAAATAATATCAATGACAGTTCTTTAGATTGAATCTAAAAATTGGGATAAAGTCAAACTATTAAGATTTGTATCTTTTGAAAATATTATGGTATAACAGAATGAATAAACTTACAAGGAAATTGGTGGTTATTGTTCAGTCCAATCTTGATGGTACTAGAGCAATCTATTCTATTTTAGTCTAGTCAGGTGTCCAAATTTTCCATGTCTAGTCCAGTCTATTCCATTCAAATGTAGAATTTTTCTGCTTAATCTGTCTAGTTTAGTCCAATCAAGGAGGTTCCTACAACCTCTTTGAACCTTCTTCTTGGTCCATCTCTGTTCAGTTAGGCCAGTCTAGTCAAGTCCAGTTCTGTCCTTTCTAGCCTGTCCCTTTCAATCCTTGAATGTTTCTTCATATGATGTTTCTTCTGTTTTAGGTGTCATGGTTTAATTTACTGTAAAGTTGGTTCAAGTTAGTGATATTGTGATTGATTTCAATATCTACCTTTATAAGTACCAGTGTCTGTACCTTTATATATTTGTATTTACATGGCTGGATACAGCCAGTAGCCACATTGAAAAAACTATTCCTGTCCTGTATACCTTTCTCTTTAAAAGGGTGAACACAGCCAAGCTTTGCAGATGATTCAGGAAGAAAAGACAAAATTTGATGACTCATCGGGAAACCAAGTGAAAATAAGGGTACAGCTAGGTCTTCAACAAGCTAGTTGTCACTTCATTTGTGGTCAATACATGGTAAGAATGACTCATATCAGAGTTATGCTGACACTTTTTGAATGACAGTAACCTATCAGTAGCATAAGTAAACTGTGGATACTGTTTTGGTCAACAAACATTAAAAAGAACTCAGTGTAGAGTGAACATGTTCCAACTGTTAATACTTACCTGTAGCCAGTTCTTGAAAAGACATCTGAGAATTAACATGGGGTTAGAATTCCCTACAGGTTCTGAATTGTTGTAATCCCCTAGGTATACTGGTAACATACCTGTAAGTGCACATGAAAGGCATACAACATAATGTAGGTTAAAAGATCATTGTGTTATGTAGTCACAGGTATATTGCATACTTGCCAACCGTTCCATTCTCTGAGCTTTAAAACCCATAAAAATCAGAATGTTCTGTTTTCGTAACTTTTAGTATTAAAATGTAAATGATCAGAAAAATCGTGAAGCAACAGCTTGGCAAAAATAGAGTCAATCTTTGCATACACCTAAGTGATTTCAACATATATTGTGAATATTTAGAGAGGAAAAGAGGAGTTTCGCCCCCTGGACCCCAACCATTGAGGTTACCACTTGTGCGCTCGCCGCGCACAATGGATCATATGCTACACAGGGGCGGATGCAGGTTTTGACTAAAGGGGGGGTTTTGGGATTATAATTACTATCTAAGCGGAGCGCCACCATGAGTTGGCGCGAAGCGTACAGAGAAAATTTTTGGTCCAGAAGACCCCGAGATTGCAGGAAATGGTATTTCCCACGCGCTTCCTAGGCTCTTTGATCACGTATAAAAACAAGTTTTCATTGAAATTTCCTGTGTCAGAAATTTTATGATAAATGTCCTGTCAAAAAGTTGTCTTCCTTCTTGTGAGAGATGCATGCTATACAGCCCGATAACGATCTTGGGCGTCAGGAGTTCGGAACATTCAGTCATTTGTTGTGCACTCTCTAGGCACTCACAGTGACTCACTGAAAGTTGCTCGCTTGTGCTCAATAAGGAAAATTTAGTTTCTCTCTTTTTGAAATCTTCTGAAAGTATTTTGGTATTGGGGCCTTAAAATTCAACTAGTAGGCTTAATCGCATGCATGGTATTTTTGGTTGTCTCGTTATCTAAGCGGAGCGCGACCATCGTTTGGCGCGGCGTCAGGGGTTGCGCCAGGATTTGCCCGACGGGGGAGCAGACTCCCCGACGGCGGGCCAGAGACCCGAAGCCCTGACAGCCATGATGTCGTCGAGGAATTGGTGAGGAGGGATTTGAAGAAAACTTGTGTACTAGATTATGATATTGCGGGGCATATATTTCATAATATTTGTATATACTAGAGAAATATATTTCCGCCTTGATTTATCGTTTTCCCTAGAATCTAAACTGTGAAATTTCAAAGCGCGCGAGGCGCGCGAAATTTTTTTTGGATAGGTCTACACTAAAAAGAATCTGTACTTATTTGAAGAATATATATCAGCGGCGTAGGAAGATGTTTGACATTTGGGGGGCCAGACCAGATGTGACTTCTCGACCTTGAATCCCCTTCCCACACTAAAACACATTTGCTCAATGTGATTCTTCCGATTTTAATTTGAGCAAAATAAAAATATTCAAAGCAAAAGGAAACAAAAACAACACCATGCAGGAGTGATTTTTTGTTTGGGAGGCTCTGGAGGACTGGAGATTTTGTGGGGGTGACTCCCATTTACTATCTAAGCGGAGCGCCACCATAGGTTGGCGCGGAGCGTACCAAGAAAATTTTAGATTTGAATACGTCCCAGATAGCCGGAAATGGCACTTTTCCGGCTTGATAGCAGCTATTAAGATGTGCAATTTTTGTGAAAAAATGTAAAGTTTGATTTGATTTTTTTTTATAAAATACATTTCTGTGAGGACAGATTAGTTGAGCTGGCCTAGACTTGGGGTCCGAGGATTGGAAGTTTGAACCCCATTTACTATCTAAGCAAAGCGCCACCATAGGTTTGCGTGGACGAAGCGTACCGAGAAAATCTCAGATTTTAATACATCCCAAATCACCGGAAGTGGCGCTTGCCAGGATTTTTGAAGCCATCAAGATGTGTCCTTGTTGTGCAAATTTTGTAAATTTGATTTGAATTTAACACTTTAAGTCTGTTACAATCTATCCGACTTCATTCAGAATTGTTCAGCGTTGAGTTATCTGCCATGGATTTCAGTGGATTAGTTGGAACTGAGATTTTCTACAGCCAGAGTCTGTTAACTTATTATTAAGTTGAGTAGAGGTAGCCCCACGATTTGCCCGGCGAACGGCCAACGACCCGAAACTTCGACAGCCCTAATGTCGTCGAGTACTGGTGAGGTGGGATTTGAAGAAAGCCTGTGTACTAGCCTCTATTTCATTCTGGTCATATATTGCATAAAATTTGTGAGAAGCTAAGTTCCGAGTTGATTAAATGTTTTTTCCAGAATCTAAACTGTAAAAATGCAAAGCGCGCGAAGCGCGCGAAAATTTTTCGGATCATTTTTCACAAAAACCATAGGCCTATGTAATTATTAAAAACAATAAGAAAGAAAAGCTGTAGGGGTTCTAGACCGTATAGGAGATAATATGCATTGTATCGAAACTACCTTGACTATCCGATGAAATAGCCAAATATTGCTCGGTGAGTACTTCACCAACTGGCCGTACCGCATAACACACAAGAGAACAGTAGCTAGGCTTTGCAATATGGGATGAAATTTACGACCTCTACATAAACTGTGTACTTTTCCTACGTGTTATGGTAAGGGGGAAAGGACTTGCGCTATCTAGTGATGTAGAATGAAACTATTGAAGAAACCAGAATACCTCTCCTGCGCGCGTAGCGCCCTGAAAATTTTAGGTTTTAATTAGAGAAATTGTCCTCTTAAGAGCAAAAATAGGTAAAACGAAACTGTAAGCTGTCGCAATTATTGGAGGTGGGGGGGGCAAAATGACATTTGGCCCCCCTCAAAACACATTGGGGTCCATAGCCCCCTTGGCCCCCCGGTTCTTACGCCACTGTATATAGGTCAATTGTCAAGGCAGTTGGGCCATATCGGGCATAACCTACGCTGAACTTCCCTCCTCGAGTCACTAGCAGTACCTCACGACAGACACAAGAGAACATTAACTAGGTTTAGCAATATAAGATGAAATGACCGACACTTACATAAATCCATGTATTCTACTTATATTAAGTTACTTGGAAAGGTGGAAAGGGTTTGTACTATATTTAGCTATCAGTAGAAACGGAACTGAGGAAGAGTGGGCAAAGTGGACCGAAAATTTTGGATTCTATCGCAGAAATGACCCTTTTTAAAGCCAAAATAAGTAAACCGACCAGGTCGGTAGCGACAGCATTTTCCCGACAGGATCATGCAGTGACCCGAAGTTCCGACAGCCCCTATGTCGAGGGGGTGGTAAGGAGGGGATTTGAAGGAGGGTAAATACCCCAAGTCATTGCAGCGCATATTTTGTATAATATCACTGAATACTTCATGAGCCGAGTTGCGCACTGATAGTGTACTTTTGAATCGGAAACGTAAAATTGCAAAGCGCGCGAAGCGCGAGAATTTTTTTTTTTTTTGTTTTACACAAACAATATCATTAAGAACAAAAAGAAAAAAAAACTGTAGGGGTTGTAGACCATATCAGGGATAACATACATTTTATCGAAACCACCTGGACGACCCTATGAAATACCCAAATTTTTCTCGAGTCGCTCACCAACTGACCGTATTGCATGACACACACACAAGACAACAGCAAGTAGACTTTGCGATATGGGATGGAATTTACGACCTCTTAAGTTTGTTAAGTTTTACAGGTCTTGTGCTATCTAGCAATGTAGAATGGAAGTACTGAAGAAACTGGAGTGACTCTACCGCGCGCCTAGCGCGCCGAATTTTTTGGGTTCTTTTAAGGGAAATTGTCCTCTTGAGAGCAAAAAACAGGTAAACCGTCGGGGCGACTTGTCGTCGTAGGGGACTACACACTTTACCGTATCGACTAAGACTCCCCGACTGTAAAAAAGTGTAAACATTCCCCGACGGGGGCCATGGCCCTCCTTTACCCCACCTTGCGCCATCACTGCGCGGCGTGAACCAAGAAAAATTGACCCTTCTCAGACCTTACAATCTATACTTAGGCCATCTTCATGTTTCATGTTTTGTATGTTTGTCATTTCCATGGAAACATCACGTTTCTTTGATACCCTCCCTTGCTGTATATACAACCATGTCGTCTAGAGGCACGAAGGAAAATATGCTAAAATACCGCCTACAGGTCACTGGCACTTCCCATGTGCAAGAAACTCCAGGCAAACACCCACTCTTTTGCATGGAGACATTTTTTGAGCGCACAGACCCTACTTTCATTCTGGGCTTTTTGAAGGAAAGTGGCCTGTATAGAAATATTTGACATGTCTCCTGCATTTACCTAGATTTTTTGTTGAATTTTACCCCTTTACTTTTTCTTTTGTCAGTCACATTCTCGTTGACTGTTGTGAATACTCCCATGTTCGCCAGAAGTACTATGCTGTGCCAGACCTGAAAACTATTTGAGCAGACAGATTCTTCCCTTATTCTGGGCTTTTTCAAGGAAAGCAAACTGTATAGAAACTTTTGACACGACTCTCGCATTTGCCTGAACATTTCAGAGGAATTTGAACTGTACCCCAACTTTTTTTACCTAATTGTACCGCAACATTGCACCATTTTCTTCTCTAGGTGACACTATATAACACAATCGTGTTGGTGTGTCGTAAAATCCCATCTAACAAACTTTTGCATGGAATAATGTTTAAACGTGATCTTGGTCATAACGTGCTCTTGGATAGAAAAGGAATATATCTTGTGAAACAAATGAAAGGGATTCAGTATATAAGCGAATTTTAGATTATAATACCTTCCAGAACAATGGTAATTTCTTTAGATATATGTTCCAACTGAACAGTCTAATTTTCCCTGAACGTCTTTACATCCAACGGATGTCCAAAGTATGATCAGCCTTATCGATTTCTGATTATATTAAATGATTCCAATTCAACGACAACCACTTTCAGACAACACAATATTTGAATTTTTCAGCGAGAGTACAAGCGAAAAGCTGGAGTCGCGTTCCCATTTTCAAAAGAGAGTTAGGCACTACTGGATGCGATTTCATTGCATATGGGAACCAAGATTAGAGCTGAACCTCCTCTTGAAGGACTCACTGACTCTATAAGGATTTTGAATGAGAGAGAATCGGTACGATAGAAGGAAAAATACGCTGTCAGCAAACTTATAATTATGGCATGTTAATTGCATATTTGTAACTGAAATAACCTTCAAAACTTACCGGGGAAAATAATCAATATATTATACAAAATGAAAAAATCCTCGAAAATCAAAGGGGGGGTTTAAACCCCTAAAACCCCCCCTTGGATCCGCCCCTGCTACATATGTTCCGTTTTCTGAGATGACAATGTTGGCAAGTATGATATTACAGTAGTAAAGACAACAGAGATGTGTTTATGTCAGGTTTGGTGGAATAAATTTAGTAAGGCTGACTCAAGTTTAAGTAATACCTACTAGTACTGGAGGTCTTGGAGCATGCTTGACGAGGAGGCTGTTGAGGCTTACCTTTCAAGCCTTTAGTGCAGGTCACACTAGAGCAATTTCATCTTCTCCATCCCTGGTTGGAAAGAGCCAAAAATTTGCCAGCCTGTTTAAATATGGGGTGGGCAGTAGAGGACTATGAAAATGAAATGTAAACTAATTATTTCATGACATCACATTGGCAGACAGCATTTATCGGACACACGTGCAAAAATTGGATTGATTTTTGAACAAATACCACTCTGTTGAGTGGTATAAGTTACATAATGGTAGCTGAACAGTTTTATCATGAGACAAACTAGGATCAGTTATCTATATAGCTTGACCATCCTTAGAACAAAGTCTGAAGAAAAAAACTATTGGTCCCGATTTAGAAAAATTTGTATCAGATTTTATATTGAAAATCACTGTAGTGTGACCCACCATTTAGCCTCAGTATTATAGTAAGGAATGCCTTGACCTTGACCAGTTGTTCAAAAGTATTTTATCTTTTGTAGATATAGCAAATTTAACAAGTCACTATAAATTCCTTTTTTAGGAAGCAAATTCAAATTACCTTCTCATATTCTTTCCACTTGTTCAAGTTTTTAGTTTTTTGCTAAAATTGGCAGTAATCCATGCCATAACTTTAATAATTTTGCATTTGTAAGCTACCAATATCAAGCAATTCTTATCAGAAGAACATCACATGTTATCGATGGTCATTGATTACCTGTCTCAGAGTTATCTCAAAAGTTCCCATTTAAAGCCCTTGGATATTTATAAGAGGGGAAAAAGAGATAAAAGGTGTTGCCATTGGACAATAGGCAGGAATAGAACCAGCAGTAGGAGTCCAATTTGGAATACTGGGATCACAAGTCCAACACCCTAATGACTTTTCCACCACCCTTTTGTGTTTAGAAAATGGGATATATTGTCTCACAGTATTACAGCAGCTAGAGGGAAATTTTCATTTT
>JAIZAY010001363.1:0-15789 GCA_029531755.1 Holothuria leucospilota | reverse complement strand
CATCACATCAATTTTTTAGCAATTAGAGCTAAGAAATGCTCCAAACCATAATTTACCTGACTAAAGTGTGTAAAGATGTACGAGTTGCGCGAATTCGGTTTTGGCCCCAAAATGGCATCCATGTATCACGTGATGTGCGTTTGCTGGGTATCAAGTTGTCGCAACTCTCTGTATATATGGCTCTGAACCCTTCATGGGACGTGAGCTCCCAAGGAAGCAATACACCTTCCACATGAAAAACTTACCGTATATAGCGATTTTTCATTGTGAGGTGTTTGATTTTATAATTGTTAGCTGCAGTGTGTACAGAATGAGGATGATGGACTAAAGATGATGAGAATCTAGGGTCCGTGTATACATTTTTTTGTCACCATGCATTGGGACGGACTTCTATTTGTCGCAACATGCGTGCTTTGAAACCCGATTTCATCTTGATGTGGGGTGGGGTGGGGATGGTTATCCGTCCAAAATGAAGGCCATGGAGTCAAGGGTTAGCCTTAATTTCAACCAAAAAGTAGGTTATATATTAATACATTTCCTAAAGATATAATCAGTTCAATGCTCCAATTGCCAAAGATAGCACCATTTTGTATCCAAGCTAGGAATCGCATGCAGTGGCGCCGGCACGGGGGGGGGGGCGCATGGGTGGACATGTGCTCCCCCATTCGTTTTCTGAAAATTTCCTATTATTCTTTAAAAATGAACCCAAAAGGCGCTTAAGCTATAAATTTCTGCAGGGGTGAGTGAGGTGTGTTTTCAACAGAGTAATGGATTTATTTTAATCAATTTATAACACAAGTCATTCTGAAACTAAAAATTTTCAAAAATCCTTCGCAAAAAACTATCGAAATTTTCGCGCGCTTCATGGGCTCCTGGCGTGCTGAATACTGTCTCAGACGTACTTGCACTATTCATCGGTGAGTGCTTTAAGGCCGATTGTTCTTGTCCGTAGGAGTGATTACAGATCACAGCATTGCAATATTGCGAAACAGGGCAATACCAGAGAAGCCATATTTCATGAATAATGAAAGCTTTTACGAATTACCAGGCAAAAGACTCTCTGTCTAATTGGCAAATAAATTTTATTAGGAAATTGAGAGTTTCCCGGTGCATAGTCTGCATGATATCTTTTGTCATGGGAAAGATTCCTAATGCAAAAATTTCCCCGTTCCTTGCGCGCATTCGTCACGGCTCGCACTCCGCATCTCAAGACCATAGGGTAATCATTTTCGGACTAATACGCTCTTCCAATATACAAGGTAAGCCTACATCTCCAACCAATGAAGGGACCCCGCATCAAGGGAGGGTCCTAGAGCACTCCTATATCACGAGTAGCCTATACAGTAACATTTGTAGCGTAATGTGAAAGATTGGGGGCATGAATTTTTCGTTGTATTTTTGTAGAACGGGTGCCACGCCAGGGCCAAAATATCACTAAATAATGAGAATTTCTAAGGATGTAAATACTATAGTTCAAACATTTGCCAAAGATAGAACCATGCATTTTGCATCTAGGACACCAAACATAAACAAACGTTTCTCAAGGGGAGAGTTGCCACCCCTCCACTTAGACAACACACCCTTCCTTTACGACCAACCAAAAGTTAAAATTCACTGAATTATGAGAAAATTTCAACATATGATTATTTCGAAAATTTGCCAAAAATAGCACCATTTTGCATCTAAGCCACCATAAACGGACAAACATTTCTCAAAGGGGAGAGGGACCCCAGGACGGTGCCTGCACGAGGAGATGAAGGAAGGATCCGCTGCTACAACCTATGGCATCATGTCCGCATATGCACAATTTACACTGACTTGGAGTATGCTAGGAACAACGACTAATAAAAGCATCCGTAGAAAATCATTGTTGTCTTGTACCTTTCATTCACGCTCAATTCAGCCACTTTAAGGACCTAATGTTAAATTAGAACGTTACCGTATACGACGATATTTTAACAATCCTAACGAAGGAATGTACGCTTCAATTTTACTTCGATATTTCTTCTTTCACACCATTACTGCTTTGGTTCGTGTACTCAAAAGATACAAATTACCATTCTTAATCATTTTGCACACTTTCGTAACTTCGAAACGAATAATTTATTTTGAAATTAATTGTCAAAATTTAATAGATTTAAAGACAGACAGTCATCACCCCAAAGTATATTTTTAGTGTATGTATATCAAAATTCTCAGTTGGTGACTGCTCTTTGATTGACATCAAAGTTTGAAAATTTGAAAGATGCAGAGTAGCTCACATTCCACACAAGGCAGAGAGAGTACTTTTATTACATTTTATAGCCTTGTATGCTCACCAGGACATGGCCTTAAGCAATAAAACAGGTTTATTCTTGCACAAGGAAGAGCCTCATACAGTTATGGGAGGAGCTAGAAGATGCATAGTTGGGAGAATTGGAACTGTCTGGGATCATGAAAATTCCCCTTTAATTAAAAAAATCTACGGTGTAGAATAAGTGCATAATTGAACTTGAAATACCCTTCAAAATATCACTAATTAATGAGAATTTCTAAGGATGTAAATAATGTAGTTAAAACATTTGCCAAAGATAGCACCATTTGCATCTATAAGCCACCTTAAATGGGCACAATTTATTTCAAAAAGGGGAGGGGGACACCCCTCCCGTTAGACCCTTCAGACCCAGGACGGCGCCTGTACGAGTGGATAAAAGTAGGATCCGCTACTGGTGCAAACTATGGCAGGTACGCATATTCACAATTTACACTTTGTGTGGGATCTGGGGTTTGATTACGACATAATCTGTTGTGCCCTCCACCAACTTCTGGTGGCGCCACTGCTTACATGTCACTTAGTACCTCTTAAATTTGGACTCCATTTTGTTTCCATTCGCTAAGTGTCTAGCATAAACTGCACAATGACTCCCGATCGAGTCCCATGTAAGCGCTGTGAGTTTAATATTTATCGTTTCTGGTGACAATGGGACGGGGGGGGGGGCGGTTAGGTATCTCGTCACAAATCCGTACTGGGTCCCAGTCACAGTGCAATGGGTCGGGGAGGGGGCGAAATAGCCCAAGGGGCCATATCATTAGTTCCAATTTTTGTATGCATGGCACTTATGAGCGATCATTTCCTTTCACACCAAAAGTACACAAAATGTTTTCAACATTTGTTATGTGATGTCACGGTAGAGAACTATATGACTTGGAATTATGCGATGCAGTTCCTTAGGGGCGCCGGATGGGGATCGAATGGCAAGAGGAGCATAAACTGTCTTTTTTTCCCAACCGTACGCACACAGGGCCGTCGGACTGCGGGGGGAGGCCGTCAAGTATCTCCCCCCCCCCCCCCCCATTCTCAGAGTCCCCCCCACGAAAGTTCGGAAAATCCCCCAGCCAGTTTTTTTTTCTGATAAAAGTTCTCAAATTTTTTTTTCCATCGTAGACATTTTTTTGTTTTTTCTTAATCAAATTTTTCCTCGATCATAAATAAAAATCTCAATTATTTTTTTTTCCCCCACTGAATTGAAAATTCAAATTCTGTCCAGAACACTGTTATTTCAAACTCAATATGTTCGCGCACTATCACCTCTTCGCTGTTGCCGTTTTCATTATCTTCCAATGCGCAAAGCAAATTTATTATAATTTTGCAGAAATTGCACGAAATTAAAAGAAGCACAGCAGCAGAAAGCTCAGTAAATTTGTTGGGCAATTTGTTTTGCAGATGGTTAGCCAGTTAACGTCGATTTTAATTCAATTTTTTTTTTGTCCGAAAATTCAATCGTAATCGCGCGATATTTTTGTAATTTATCACGTGATTTCATGAAATTTAAAAAAATTAATTATCCAGTCACAGTTCTACGGGTTCGAACGGGGGCTATCAGAAAATTTTTTTACCTCGCTTTAAAATTACCAAGATATTTTTATACAAAATTTTATATTTTGTATTATTATTTATAAAATATTATAGAATGAATGTGCGCTTAATTCAACATCTATTTTATGGTACCGACGATTTCGTATAATATTGGAAAATTTTTGTAACTTCGCTTTTTTTAACAGAATTCTTTATTTTGCACACGATTGCTTTGCGCTTTGTTTTGTTTCAGCCCCTGTTCTTTCATTTTTGGATTAATTCTGTGTTTTTGTGTATTTTCACGAATTGTAGAAGAAAAATTTAGAATGTTTTTTCAAAGAAAATTCGAAATATGTTCCAAAAGAATGTTCTTCCTCTTTTTTCCTAACTTTTGGACAATTTTTCAAACATCTTTCCGAATCTTGGCAAATTTCTATAAAGTCGGAAGATTCAATTTTTCAAACCAACGACGATAACCAAAATATTGTACCAGAAATGTTTTTTTATTTCCAGAGTCTTCAACAAACACCAGACTTTTTCCAATTACCTTTCTTTAATGAAACAAAAACGCAACAACAAAACACACCTTTTACAAGAAAATGCAAACCCAAAAATTTTTTTTTCTTCAATTTATGCTTAAAATTCAGCACGCGTTCGCGGGCTTCCTATAAGGTGTTTTCGTCCCCTTATGGCGTCTGTCCACGGCGCTAAGCGCATCGTCCCCATTATGGCACCCAAACATTTCATGTCAGTAATGCACCACCACCAGGGAGCAGCAAGCACAAATGTACAAATTCAAAGCGCTATCATCCTTTGAAGCATAAAGCACAGGCAAACTATTCCTATGAACGTAAATTTTATGAACTACTATACAGCTGGAACAGTATACATGATTTTAATATGCAATAATGTACGCATACATTTACCGAACCCTTTTGTTAATACAAACAGTGGTCCATTTGCGGTCGCTTAGCATGTTCTTTTCTATACTCTCGCTCTGTTCCCCATCCAGACTCTCCCGCTTTGTCAAGATCTCTCCCCAGCCGTTTTTGCGGCAGAAGATCGTTCAAATTGTATGATCATTCGTAACAATATGCCAAAATTGAAATGAACAGAGGTTATTCATTGCATCAATCGTTCCAGTGAAAAGCCAGCATTATCCCCTGCCAGAAGGCAGTAAAGATTGCCCAGAGATTCCAGGAATACAGATACAGGTACATGACACAACAAAAGGGATCAGAAATAAGGGGATTCAGCTCAAAAGCTACAGAAAGAATTCTTAAAATGTTGAAACGACCTCTTAGACAAGACACCCTCTGCTCTCTCTCACCAACCTAAAAGTATCTTCACACATTTATGGATTTATTTTCAGGCCATATCCCATCTAACAAAAGTATTTCTCAGAATAGAGCGGGGACCCCCCTAACCAAAACCCTTCACAAAAAAAGGGGACCCCCAGGGGGAACCCCCCCACTCCCGTAGGACGAAACGCGGAGCCGATCACGAAAAATCCACTGCAGGGCGAACAAGGGGGGGGTGCAAAAAACGAAGGTGCAAATTGAAATAAAAAACGTTCCAGAAAAAGGAAAAAAAAAGTCAGGAATAGAAATTAGAATTCGCTTAATTATGGACTTTTTCTAGCCATATATGGTCAGCTCAAAAAATATCCCAAAGGTAGCACCGTTTTCCATCTAAGCAACCTTAAAACAACAAAAATTTCTCACAGGGGAGGGGACACCCCTCCCCTTAGAACCCTTTCCTAAGACTGTACCTTTATGTAGTGGCAAAGGAAGGATCCCCACTTCTGTATATAAACGCAGGGCCCATAAAAATGGTGCAATTTACGCGCCACCATTCCGTTGGAAAAACATCCATCCAGTCGGAATTTGGGACCTTCGCACCACCCCCCAAACATATGACCCTAGCTACGGCCCTGCCTGCACACGAAGGGCCAAAGACTAAAAAGGCTGCACCCTGGTGAATGTTTTTGACACCAAATGGACATTTTGATGGTATAATGTATCAACTTCAGAGAAGAGGAAAAGGTTTCCTCTGTTTACACAATATGGCCCTGGGGTCTCTTGTCCAAATTAAAGGGCCCTAGCTATAGGGAAACCTAGTGCATGAACCGAAAATACCTTACTTTGAATCATCACTGGGTCTATTCACTTCAGGTGGATAATAGCTAGGCATAAATACTTTAGGTATAAGGTTCAGAATACATTGCATCTTGATAGACGATTAAGGGGTTTTGGCCCAGGGCCCGAATTTGGGCAAAAGAGCACTGAACAACACAAATACATTAAAGTCACGTATTTTGCATTTGAATTGCACAGGCTAGGTAACATTCCCATATGGGATCCTTATGGGCCCATATGGGCCAGCATATGGGGCCCATATTATTTTGCACTCAGGATTCATAAGGGACCCGTATGGGCCAGCCCATATGACATATATGGGATGGTTCTGGGGCCCATGTGGGCAACTGACCTATATGGAATAGTTCTGGGGCCAATGTGGGCAACTGCCCCAGACGGGCCCCAACTATCCCATATGGGTCATATGGTCATATGGCCCATATGGTTCCCTTATGAATCTTGGGTTCAAACTTTAAGGGGCCCCATATGGGTTCCTCAAATGGGGCCCATATATACATATATAGGTTTGCTACCTGAGTACAAGTTTAAGAACCCCCATGCCTAATTTGGGGTCCTGGGCCCAGGTCCCACAGATTGGGGAGCATTACGTACTATTACATGTGAGGTATCTCCAAATAAAGCACATAAAGAGGGACATGAAAGTGTTGTTCACATTCACCTTAGAATCTCACCAGGAATCATAGCGTTATTCTTAAGTCATAGTGTTCCCAATATAGGGCCCTGGGTCCACTAACCACAACCTTTCTTCTTTTGATATTGGTGGGAATTTCACCCCTCCCCTCAGCACCCTCCCCCAGGATAGCACCATGCACAGGGGAAAAGTAAGGGTGCACCCGACTGTCAACTATATATAGGAGCGCCACTTAATTGGTGCTCCACTGAGATAGTGTCATAAACTGACAGTGAACAGGGCCGTAGCCTGGGCGACATCATCCTAGAGATTTTGCCCAGGCTGCGTCCCTGTACACTGTCAATAACTATGATTTTTTTTAACTATGATTCCCAATTCGTTTCGTTCCAGTACCGACTGGTCCTTATCCCCGTCCTTCGTCGTCTGGGATAATTACCTCACGTTAAATTCATGCCGCAAAATGCACATTTTTCAATTTTTAAAAGTCATAGAATCTTCAGCGTATTTACTTAAATGAAGATTTGAAGCCATGTGTTTGGTTTGGGAGATAAAAGCAGACACAGACCTCATACTTTCAACCCATCTGCCCAATGTGAACTTCAATGAAGCGAAGGTGACCTCATACACTTCTTACTCAACCATGTAATGTAACTTTACACCCATTTCCCCCTCCAATCTTTCATATCTAGAATACTTGGGTGAAAAACATGGGGATTTTTTAAACTTCACATGAGTTCCTAGTCGGAAACTTATACCGCTGATTAGAAATAAAAGAAACTAGACATTGCTCATCAATGTGAGGAGATTACATCACCAGTACAGCTTCATTCAGATTCACTTCAGGTAAGAAATGTGGTAATTGCAGCTGCTAATATTTCGAGAGCCACAAACATCAATTTAATAACATGGATCAGAACTATGGCTGGTGAGTTCCCCTTTGACTTATCAAGGTAAACGTTTGCTCAAAGCCTATCTTTCGCATCGTCCATTCTGAAGCTAATTATGTTTGTCCATTGAATGTAGTCTCTCATTATTGCTTATTGTCAGAGCAATCATTTGTTCAATTTTTTTTTCTTTCTTTCTTATTTTTGTCAGGTTTGCCTTATTTAATTTGTCGTTGGGGAACTAAGGAAGATTCTTTTAAATATTAGGATTATTACTAGATCAGTAAGGCTAATATGAAATTCGGGCTTTGATTGCATAATATATCATAATTTATATTATTACGCAAGGTGTTAATTTCGACGGAAAGTTCACTTCGATTTTCGCACCACGTCACCTTTGCAACAAGTCATCTAAAACTCGTTCTAGAGACCGAAAAAAATGTTTTCAAAATTAATTATGCTTTGTAACAAAAAGTGTACTCTCAAACGTCAATTCGCTGACATGTGTTCATGTTCTGAAACGAAGATAATTCTGTTCACGACCTGCAAAAAGTATGCTAAGGACAACGTTACATAAAGGCATCCGTAGAAAAATCAGTGTGTCTTCTTCATAGAATTAAAAGTAAGGTTTTTAATTCTATAGTCTTCTTGTAGCATTCAGGCTCAATTCAGCCACTTTAAGGATCTAATGTTAAATTAGAACGTTACTGTGTACAACGGTATTTTAGCAATCCTAACGAAGAAACGTACGTTAAAATGGTCCTTTGATATTTCTTCTCTCACACCATTAATGCTATGGTTCATATATTCAAAAGATACAAATTACCATTCTTCATCATTTTGAATACTTTTGTAACTTCAAAACGTCGCGTTTGCTTTGAAATTAATTGCCAAAATTTAATAGATTTAATTCTAAATATCTACAGTGTAGAATAAGTGCATAATTGAACTGAAATACCCTTCAAAATATTTTCTTGTTCCCTCTGTGACGTTTGGTGGTTAGTTCATAGACTTGGAGCTAAGAAACCAAAACATTGTAAAAGCAGTGAAAGAAAGAAAAATACTTATTGGTGTGGATTGACGGAAAACACTTAAACCTATCCGAACTGGCTCACATGGGAGAGCTGGATGGTTTTGAACTGTTAGGGAAGGCATACGATAGTTTTGAAAAATGAAAGGCTTGTTACTCCAGGAAAGTTACGCTCCCTTTCTTGGTTGTCATCCAACTCTGTTATTATAAACTTATCCTGAAAACAAGTCATCACTGTTGTTGACCGATGATCTGTCAATGGGTGAGGGGACGGGAGGGGCGAATCCATTGGGTTGGTGAGAGGCATGGGCGTCAATCCTGGGGGACAGGGGTACATTTCCCCCCACATTTCGATGGGTGGGGGACACAATATCAAATGCCCCCCCCCCACACTTCGTAAAGAGTAGTGTCGTGGCTCTAATTGACTGGCTTTTTGAGTGGCATGTAGGTTTCTTGAAAGTGTCTCGATGCAGATTCTGAATGCAGATTTTGTCAGGGAAATCTCATTTAATGAAAAATTTCTACGCGCTTCGCGCGCATGCGTCACAGTTTCCACTCCATCTCATGACCATTAAAAAGGTGATTATACAAGGAACTATTCTGACTACAATACTTTCCGAAAAACAGAGATACATCTCCAGACATCTGTATAGGGGCCCCGCATCAATACGGGATCCTTCAATGTAATTTGTAAGCATGATGTGGAAGGTTGAAACTTTAAAGCACGTTGTTGCCATTATAATTTTTTTAAAAACTTTTACCGAGCGCTTCGCGCGAAGCCATTATCGGTATGGATGGTGATTGCTAATACACTTACGAAGTAAAAGCTGAAACGCGCTTGTTAGTCCTTCTCACCTTTTGCTACACCTATCATGGAGGTCTAACATCATCTTACTGCGCCTATTCTCTCCCTCCTGCCGATTCTCCATTGCTTGAAGCTGTTCGTCTAAATTTTTGTTCAAAGTTAGTAAAATACGATAGATGTAAAGTGCTTAGCGTCATACTCTATATAACCATTTAAGCATTACGCCATTGCCCATATATATAATTGATCCAGAGCTTCCAGGAGGTCCTATACAGGCATTTGCCAGCCTTAGATGCCCTTTTATAATGCACAATGAAGTAAAGGAAAATTTTCATAATAGTCTAAGAAAGTTTCTGTTGACTCAGCGCAGGTATTTTTGTGGAAAACTGCCAACAAAGTAGTCAAAGGGGGGGGGGGCTTCAGGAAGGTGGGTGAAAACGTATTCGTTCAGCTCCAAAAACAAATCAAAGATAGTACCATTTTGCATCAAAGCAACCTTAAATTTACGAAAGTTTCTCAAAAAAATCCCTTAGACCCCTCCCCCAGGACGACACCTTTATGTAGCGACAAGGGAAGGATCATCACAGCTGTATACAAAACGCAGAGCGCATAACAAAGTGCAATTTACACGCCGCCACTCTGTTGGAAAAACATCCAGCTTGTCCGAGTTTGAGGCCTTTACACCCAAAAACATATGACCCTAGCTACGGGCTTGGTTGGGGTCCATGATCTCTGACAATGATCAAAAGCTACGGAGGTGGTTTCAGCTATTTTTGGGCATGATAAAAGTAACATCTTGAAGTAATTCCCTGGAATCAGTGTATTTCAACTAGCAGATCATCTATGATGGTCATGTTAACTTTGGAATCATTGGCGTAGCCAGAGCGGAGGCAGGGGGTCATGCCCCCTCCATCGGACTCTGAAAAAAATTGTTAATGGAACACAAAAATTGGCTTCAAATGATGCTAACTGTTGCACCAGATTGCATCTGAAGGTACTTAAATATTCAAAAATTTCTCAAAGGGGACACTTCCTCCCCTTAGACCCCTCCCCCAGGCCGGCGATCAGGCTCCGCAGTTGGCCCCCTCCAAACAAGAATCCTGGCTATGCCAGGGTTTGGAATCCTAACTCTTATTACAATAGGACAACGTCAGTCATCACAAAGAGGGGACACAGGGAAGGGCCTATAGAAGGACACGCCCTTTTCCAAAAAAAGGCTCGATAGTTTGTGCTAAGTCATGTGCAGGCGCGTAGCCAGGGGGGAGAAGGGGGCAGCCTCCCCCCTTTGAGCAAAATTTTGGTATTTTTTATGTCTTTTTTTACAATATTACTAGTGTTTCCCCTATATATATGCAGTAAATAGGCCTGGGAAGTGCCATTTCCAGCGATCTGGGAGGCATCTTGGACCAAAATTTTCTCGCGCTCCGCGCCAACCCATGTGTTGGCGCGGAGCACTGGCAGCATACTTGCCAACTCTATCGATACCGGAAGGGGACAAATTGTAGGCAGGAACACATGGTATCTAGTGGTAGGCCTATGTACAAAAGCAACACCCTACACTTGTTTGAAGCTGTTATGTGATTCTGCATACTTGTAGAATGATAAATTATTTGCCAGCAATATGTGTGTATTTGATTTCTATATGGTTATTCCTACAAAATATTTCATAAAATGCATAATAATATGTCTCCTTATGCATACAAATTACCATATAAACGATAAAGTATGCACCAAATCACATATTTTCACATTAAAAAACACAGAAGCTTCTCACCGTTGGAGGGGGGAGACCCCCTCCCACACCCTCCCCCTCGCGCGCAAGCGTGCTCGGGCTCAGTCGCTTCGCTCCCTCTCAAAATCTACCGCTTCGCCACCCCCCCCCCCCTTGACAAATTTCTGGCTACGCGCCTGGTCATGTGTGTCCCCCAACACTTCAATACGGATTGACGCCCCTGGTGAGAGGAAGGGGTTGCCATACCCACTAAAATGAATATTAAATCGATTGATAGTCTGTGTAACTGGGGGCAACGGTTGAAGTGCATGGAGGCAGGGTGTTTGAACGGGGCAATAACAGAGAAGTGTTCCACTTTTCCTAGTTTGACATTGCCAAAAGCATCAACCATTGAGGTCTTGCAGACATTCATTTAAAGATATGGTGACCTTGAATGAAAAAAGTATTAAACATAGCCTTTTAGGTGCAGTGAGCCTCTGCATGTAAGAACATGCCCGTATAAGCAATACACCATCCTAATGAAAAACTCATATAAAGAATTCTAGTTGAGAAGTGGAATGTGATGTGTTCAGTAACATTATAATTGTAACTTACCCCTTCCGTAAAATAGTTTTGCAATGTGGGTGCAATAACGATGATGGAATAAAAATGAAGAGAAAGTAAGTTGGAAAAACGGGTATAACATTTAACTTCAGAAGTTAAATGCACACTTAACGTACAGAGACACGCGAATTAACCAGACGTTTTGCCGTGGGGCGAAAGCGCCCTCACAATTTTCGTTGCTTCACTGGTTAAATTAAACACCCAGTAATGCACTATGTCAGCCTTTTACCTCACTCAATTTCTTTGGCATTTACTGACAATAACTATGATTATTCTTTGAACCATGATTTTTATTCATTTAAGTAACGGCTTGCCCTTATCCCGCCATCCGCCTTATGGGCGGGAACCGTACCTCAAGTTAAATTCATTCCGCAAATTAAAATGCACATTTAATGTCCATAAGCCATAGAAGTCCTGGTATTTACTTAAAGCACGGATTGAAGCAATGTACTCTGGTTTACGAGATAAAAGCAGATACAGGTCTCACGATTCAAACTCAATATTACTTAACAATGTAATGAAATTCTATATACTTTACATGTCACCCATTTTCTCCTCCATCGGTTGTCCCTTGGTTTCATATCTCGAATGCTTGAATGAAAAACATGGGAGTTTTCCAAACTTTACGTTCCTAATCGGAAACTAATATCGCTGATTAAAAAAAAAGAAATAAGACATTGCTCATCGATGTGAGGAGATGACATCACTCCGGCTTGCTTCAAGTTCACTTCAGGTAACAAATGTGATAACTGCAGCTGCTAATATTTCGAGAGCCACGAACATAAATTTAAAAGGATGGATCAAAACTCTGATACGTGAGTTCCTCTTTGACTTAACGAAGCTAAACGTTTGCTTAAAGTCTACCTTTTGCAATGTCTCCACTTGCATTCTAGAGTTAATTACGTTTGTCTTTTGAATGTAGTCTCTCAATATTTCTTATGGATCTACCAGCATTAATTTGTTATTGTTGCTTTTAATTATGTCTTTTCTTGTCAGCACGTATGCACTTAGCTTTGTTTGTCACTTCGGAACTAAGGAAAGTTCCTTTTAAACATTCGGATAATTAACAGATTAGTATGGCAAAATTGAAAATATCCGCGGATACTTGTTTTAATTTGCACAAATGATATTTATCAATCATTAACCCAAACTGTAAATTTCTGACGGAATGTTTACTTAACTCGCATGTTCCGCCACCACGACGACCTCCTCCTTAGCCTGCTTAGCAGGTGCAGCTAACAAATCGTTACTAGATCAACTTTGGAAAAGTGCTCTTACAAAACTTATTAAACAATTATGTATTAAAATTCGATTTAAAATTAATTATTTGATCCTAAACAAATAAAACTTTACCTCATCCAAACTTGGGTTTGTTAGTTTTTAAGGCTGACATGTGTATCTATGCTTACCTGAAATCGAAGATAACTTGCTCCTCCCCCCATACGCCTTCATCGACACTGCAAAAAGTAATGTAGTAACGCGACAACGTCAGTACATAAAGGCACTTCCGCTTGAGAAAAATACAGTTGTGTCTTCTTTTTTTTGTAGCCATTCATGGCTCATCTCAGCCAGCTTTAAGTGAACCTAATGTTAAATTAGAACGTTACATTGTACAAGGATATTTTAGCAATCCATAACGAAGATAAGAAAAGTACGTTCAACACTGGTCCTACATTGGACTATTATCTTCTCTCACATCTCCGATAATCCATGCTATCCCGAGTCGCATATATTCAAAAGCATACAAACATTAACCATTCTTAATCAGTTTGAAAAGCTTTTGTAACCTCAAAACGTCGGTGTCTTTAGCTTTGAACATTAATTGCCTAATTAGCTTAATAGATTTAAGTCTATAATATCTACGGTGTAGAAGTAAGTGCACAATATTGAACTTCGAACATAGCCATATTTAAAAATTTTGTATTCGTTCATTCTGGATGAATAGTTTGGTGGTCTTGTAGTCGAAAAGAAGAAATGGCAGGATACGAGGAATATCATTTTAGATACGATTGTAAAAAGCAAGTTGGACATTGTAGCGAGGGAGGTAATAATACATCATTGGTGTGCGGGAAAAAGACTGATAAGACACCTATACCGAAACTTGGCTAAAATGCTATTAGGAGTAAGCTAGGTAATGGTTTTAGAAATAGTTAGGGAACGGAAGGCATAAGATCAATTATTGAAAATGCAAAGACGCGTGTTATGCATGCCCACCAGGAAGTTAGCTTACGTTCCATTTCATTGCCGTGCAACAACACAACTCCGTACATTATAAACTGTCAAGATGAAAACAATGCTCATCACACTAAGTTGTCTCTGACTCGATGATCTAATCAATGGACCGGGGGCGCCCTCGGGAGGAGCGGGAGAAGGGGAGGTGACGGGAAAGAACAGCAGAGCCCGGAGACAGGCACTTGCGGCCTGGCCGCGCAATGAAACCGTTGGCTAGTGGATCCCTCGGAGCCGTGGACTGAGAAAGAGGTCGTGATTTCATGCACACGTAAAAATGAGTATTAATCGATCGGGAAATTGTGTAACTGAGGTCTACAGTTGAAGTGCATGGCGCGCCGACGTAGTTTGAGACAGAGGCTTTCCAAGAAACAATAAAGTGTTCCTCTAAAAGAGTGACCGTGACCCACTTACCCAATTCTATTTTTTCCTCACTATAAGACACCGAAGCATACAACCTTGTTGTGCGGCCTCTAGACTATTCAATTAAAGCATTCGGATGACTTTTTGAATGAAGAAAGTGTTTAAACACAATTTTTTTAGATGCGTGTTGCCATCCCGCGCCTGCTGGATCAGCCTAGGATAATGAAATACACCTCGCTTATTGCAAAAAGCTTACTATGGAAGCAATTCTAGTGTGGCAAAAGTGGCTTTTTTCATTGCGTTTATCTTTTCTGCACTGGTAAACCTATCGCCACATTTCCGTAAAATTGTCACTGCAATGTTGGTGCATAATAACAACGACGGGTGGAATATAAAAATGAACGGCAACTCGAGGCACGTCACGAGTATCACTTATTTCCATGTCACCCATAGCCATCTCACGGACAGACTTATATTGTTCGAAAAATTTAGTGTGCATTGCAACGCTCGCATTTCCATCATGCTTTGCTATGGCCAGCCGGTGGCTGGTTGCCTGCAGGGTTAATAGTACACTGACTATCCAAAAGGAAGGCCAATGAGTCATACCAGCCATCCATCCTTTCTCATCGCAGAGCACCCCAGGCATCTCGTAAGGGCGCAGAGGAGCGGAGGTGAAGTGGGGGACGTGGTTTCACATCAGAGTATAGCTTCTTGCTTGCCAGATATATAAGACGAACGCTTATTATTTAGCTGTACCAAAAAATTTATTCAACTTCATATAGAGAGTATACACGAGTAACTCGCTTTCGCTAGAGCCTAACTTACCATAGAAATTTAAAGTACAGAGAAATCTCCTGAAGGCTACTAATAGCGACATGACTAGCCATTGATTTGTCTCTCTTTGCGTTAACAATGCAACGGCGCGCAATACAATAACCATGCCTACAAAGAAAGGGTCTCATAGCTACATATAAAGTTGTTGATATTTTTAGAGGTACGCATAACTACATTTTGTAGCAATTCTTGTGTGAAATATTTGCCATATGAAATCCGTATGTTTTGCGTTACTCAGAATAGGATCAGCCCCCCCTGTTAAAAAACGCCTCTCACAATTTTCCAAGCACCAGGTGGACACTTCCTCTCCCCCCCTCCCCGCAAGCCAATATGACCGCTCATAGCTTCACACTATATTGAAGAAGTCTTTTGTTTTCTATTTGTTAATACAAAGCAATTAAATTTCTCCTCAACCAATCCCATGTTATCCCTGAAATAGATTCGACCATGAAAGGTATGGGAAAAATACAACGCGTTTACATTCCCCATGGGGAGAGGTCGCCACCCTTGTAGGGCCCTGGGCATGGTTTGTATAATATGCCCAAGGAATTCTCCGCCTGTCGTAAAGAGGCTATTACAAGGGAAAGGACTTAAGCACCGCTTATTTGAGCCTGCTAATTTTGAAACCAAAGCTTAGAACTTGAGAACCGCTTATTTGAAGCCGTATTTGAAGCTTTACCTCTT
>JAIZAY010000271.1:7500-66006 GCA_029531755.1 Holothuria leucospilota | reverse complement strand
AAAAGGGGGACATATGAGTGTTATGTGGAAAGGAATGTTGACAAAGAGTTAGGAAAAGGGAGATACCGCGGGGCGTAACAGACTACGACCCATGCACTCTTAAGAGTGCGAGAGCGAACACCACCTTTTCGCCCACGCACTCTAAAATAAAGCTACCTTAATTTAGATCCGGCGCTGATTTAGGAGGGGCTAGCCCTCCTCTCGGAGAGCCTGAAAATGGAAAGAAACCACGTGAAAAGAAAACAAAAGAAAGAAGAAAGGAAGAAAAGATTAAGAGGAAGAGAAAAAGTAAAAGGGTCAAAATTGCCTTAACCTGTTCTAAATGTATCTTTTTGCAGGCTGGAGTTGACTGGAGCTTTTGGTTTTAGAAATCCATTAAAGTTGTTGACGACGAGAAGAGGGCTACAGTGTGCTAGTCTATAGATTTATGAACGTGAACATAATGGTTTATGCTGTGTGCAGAGATGTGAGGGGGCACGGTTTGCTGCCTTGAACTGTCGTAACAAATCTGTTTTTAAGAGTAAAAATTTTTGCAACCTAGTTGATTCTTATGCCAAAGGTTTCACCATACAGGTCTTTTAGGATGATTAAAGTCGCCAATTTGGAACGGGCTCGTGATATCATGCCCCCAGTCAATTTCCGAAAATTTCCTACAATTTTTAAAAGAGGGCGTTTGAACCATAGAATTCTACAAGGGGCCGGGAGGATGAGGTGTGTTTTCGACCAAGGAATGGATCTAATATTTTCTGTCACAAAAAAATTATTTATAAATTATATTTAAATATATTCTCGTACTGCATTAGCCTAATTGCTGTGCTTCCTATCACCCATATTCTCATTATTCCTTGATAAGGTTTTTACGATTAAGCCAATTTTACGTGTGCATAGACGTATTTACAGAGCCTGGGAACACGGCATTGTAAGCGTGTGAAGCAAGGGATCTCTTTCCACCTTCCTCTACTTTTCGAGAGACATTTTATCAAAATGAGATCTTTAACGAAGTACCAGGCACTGGCAGCAAACTAGCATTCTGATTAGAACCTTTGGGGGCAATTGATAGTGTCTCGGCGCAGAGTCTGGGTGCAACTGTAGTTTGTCATAGAAATGATATCAATGCAAAATTTCGGTGCGCTTCGTGGGCATTCGTCACGCAGAATTTGGTTACCATTATAAGGGTAATAGTAACGGCGGAATATTATTCTGACCAAAACACATTACCGAAAATTAGAGGTATACCTCAAACCTCTGTATGGACCCACATCTAGAGGGGATCACAGAGCAATTTTAACATTGTTAGAGATGCTCAGATAGCTCTTGCCAGCTTTGCAAGGCTTCTCGGCCTTTTGGCTAAGATCATGTGTAGTATCTTTTTTTTCTTTTCAGCCAGTCTAGAACGGGGTCATGCATGACAGATCCATGATGTAGAGGTCTGAAGGTCTAGAAGTTGGTCATGTTCAGTCTCTTTTCTGATTGCTCAAAAGAAAGTTGGGGTGACCGCTCACTCCATTTCAATTAGAGTTTCTAAACATATAACAAGTTATAAGTGTTATCTTGCCAGATAACTCCATTGTGCATCCAAAGCCATCATATATATACAAAATTTTCTCAAAGGTACACCTAGATTGTACGGAGCTTTTAAGGTGTCGTGCAGATGTTGAGATATTATGTGACTTTCTCGACTTTTTTCAGTAAAATATTAAGATGTTGACATCCGAGATCTTTTTATCTCAATATTTTAGCGTAAAACATGGAAATATTACATTACACTATTTACATTGAAATATTGAGATAAAAAGATCTCGGACGTCAACATCTTAATATTTTACTGAAAAAAATCGAGACAGTCACATAATATCTCAACATCTGCATGACACCTTAAAAGCTCCGTAAAATTGTCACCCTCCAAATAAATCGGAAAATTTACTCAGAAATAAAGATTTTAACCATATAATCACGGTTAACACAGTTTGACATATCTCTCCCTGCCACGCCCCCACTCTTTAGGCCATCTTGCCCCCTTCAGTACTTTGTCTGGCTACGGGTCTGCAGCTACCCCATTCCTCAACAAAACGGCTGGTTATAACAAATTAACCTAGCAAAAAAATAAAAATTAAGATTTTACTGGTGTGTTAACCGGTTCGAAGTCCGCGTGCGTTTCGCATCAAGTACATCAGGTACAATCATGAACCCTGTTCGTGATGCGAAGCGGGATAGAAAAACGATGTATAAAGTACTGGGCTAGAGAAGATTTTAATGCCGCATACAATCAAGGGGTCCGCCTTGCAGGTAGTGGGTAGGTTTGTAGTCAATCTTACCCTTAGGCTTACCCTTGCGAAACATTGTGTGCAATTTTATAGAAAAACTCAATATTTTCAAAGACTCTATAAATTCTTTAAAAATCACAGAATATCTAAAGAATTTCCATCAAAGTTGTAAAGAATTTCTAGGAAGAATTCCCTCCTATAATGTCCACAAATTTAGGAAGTTTTTTTATAGAATTTTATAAGCAAAGAATTTCTCGAGTTCTTTACTAATTCTGTACAGAAATTTATATTTTATAAACGTCGTAGAGATTACTTTATGGAGATTCTTTTGTAATTTTTACAGGAATTCCTTAAAAAGCCTATAGATTTCTACAGAAGTTCTATGGAAATTTATACAAAATTTGAGGAAATTCTAAAGATTCTTTTACGGACCGAATCTATACGCCATTTTCATAAACCTAACATTGTTTTGTTTTTGCAAGGCTATTTCAAATTCCTCTGCGAGTGCAGGGCCATAGCTAAGGGGTTGCCAGGGGTGGAAAACCCACAGAAAAATTTTCATAAACCACAAAATTTTACATAGTACTATTGTCATAATACATTTTAACACATCTTACCCCATCCCTAAAAGAAAGTTCACCCCTTTAAAGCTATCCCTTCCACCTTCAGTGCTTTATCTGGCTTCAGGCCTTCCTAGGCCATCGATAGTTGTCCCCATTCTAAATTCGCCACTGGGATGTGGCATGTAGGCTATTACGTAAGCCCAGATTTAATCAATCAAGCCGCTGAAGCCGATATTCAAATTCTTCGTGGACCGTTATACATTAATTTCGTAATATGCCGAATTTTGATTTCATGCATTATAAGAATAAATTCAATTGTTTTTCGTTTAGCAATGTGTTGCCTATCAAAATACTATCGCTGACAAGTATCTGTGTTACACAATGAATAAAGAAGAGGCTTTAAAGAAAATCCGAACCTTCTTTTCAATGTTAAAAATCTAGACATGTACCGGTACGATACAGGGCGGTCAAGTGCCATTTACGGAAATCTACAAGGTACCTTTGGCAAAATATCCTTGGCGCTGCACTACCTTCGTGCTAACTGACACCAGCGTTCCGCTTAGTGTCAAACATTGCTCCTAGAGAAAATTGTGTCTCCCTTTCCCGTGCATGAGAAAGAAAGTTTGGGTACGCCACAGGCTACGGTCTGGTCCAACGTTTTACACCAGGGCCGGTAACTTAGCTATGCCTCTAGTTAGACTTTACCTTAGGAACCTCAGTGGACGCAGGTCTGGTGACCTTTATGTCAGCATCTTCATGTCCTTATCATCGGTAACTGTAGAAACAATCAGAGCTGTGGGTGACTGTCATGTTAAACTTTTGGAAGATCTGCCTTGTATAGTCACACATCACCTCTAGGTAAGCCCACAAACTATCTAGAGCCTGCTTTAAACTGATTTACAGAAGTAGCTGAAATTACACTTTCAGGTAGCCATTCCAGATATCACCAACTACTCTACTGACAAAACTAAATTTCCTTATGCTGAGTCTAAAAAACTCTTTGCGTAACTTTCAACTATCGGTCTCTACTTTCAACTTTTCGTTTGTTCTTATTAGGGCTGTGCATGACCGGTTAATTCACTATCCGTTTAACCCGTTTTTATTATCCAAACGGTTAACCGTTAATCGAAAATAAAATCTAGTCGAGGTATACGTTAAACAAAATCAACATTTCGGAAGAGCGCCACTACTATAAAGACCAAAGTTTGTAATCACAAAAATATTCACACTAAATGCACAATCACATTAACCGATCCACCCCAAATGCATAGAGAGCTATAAGAAGTTGATCTTCTCATTTTTCTTAAAAGACATAAAGTACAATTTTGTTTTCATTTGGATGAACTTGTAAATTCCTCAAAATTATTGCTTCCCTGCCCAAAAAGTTGGGTGTGTATGTCTATTGTTTAAATCACAGAGGTGCAGAAGATAAAGGATTTCCCAGATGGTAAATTTAATGTGTCTTCCAACAACTGATGAAATATTTTGAGGAATATTTTTAGAAACAATTGAGCAAAGAGTAAAATGCTTAAATGCAAGCAAAATGGGAAGATGGCAAAGATGGTCAACTGTTACTATTTTTTCTTGGTTATCAGTTTATTGCTTAGACTGTTCACGTACAGTGGTATTCTGATATATTTATGTATAGGGATGGCATCCATATTAAAAGTGCTTTTAGTGAGATCATTTTTGCTGAAATTGTGCTCACGTGTGTCTTGTGAATAATGAAATCCTGTTTTATTGGCATTCATATTATAAAAATTTCAGCTTAAGTTCCAGTCTTACTTCTTTTAAGGGGTAGGGACAAAGAAGTGTTGTTTCACTCTTAATATGAGTTTTGACTTTGATTAGCTTAAATCTCTTAGTTTCAGGAACTTGCAATAAATACGGCCCAATTAATAGAGCAATGCAGGCCAAAGACAAATCGAAGCTGGTGTGCAATCTGCTGAGGTGCCTTTTCACCAGAAGAGAGATGGCGACATCAAGTCTCGCGGGGAAAGATTACGCCAAAGGGAAAGAAGTTTTCGACCCAAAGAAAGAAGAGGCCATCATTCGTAAGTAATGTTTAGTTTTGGCCAGGGCTCGATTTTAACAGTCGTCCAGTCGACCATGAGAACCAAATTTTGTGATGGAAAACCAAAAATTAGGGGTTTGGTTGTCCATTGGACAACCAAAGTTCATGCAACAAGTTAACAGACTGCTTCTAGAGTTACTGCAAATTTATTTGTGGACTTCTAAATTTTCTTTCGGACAACCAAAAATGGCAGACAGGTTGTGCAATGGACGACCGTAAAATTTTCTGAAAATTCAGGCCTGTCTTTTGGCCTAGAAATGCAACTCACTAGTCCACAGATTTGTATAAAGCCATAGTGATTTTCATCCAAATTCAAGATATTCATAAAAGGTTTTCCTCATTTTTTTAATCTTCTTTTGATACGAAAAGGGCAGTTTTAATGCAAAAAGCACTTCAAAGTATGGGGTATACGTAAAGGGGGGGGGGACAGGGTCATGCACCCACTTTTGAAAGGAAAGGTGGTCGCCGCCTCCATTTTACTCCCCATTTGTATATAGAACCCAATACAAAAATGAAAGACACACAGGTTTGATTGTATACCTTGCAATATCGCTAAACCAAGAAATGCAAAACTGGTGAAAACGGCCATGTTATGGATTAAACTTGTGGACAAATTCCTTATTTTATTCACAGATTATCTAGAATCCAAATATTTCTCGGGTCCTTGAGTGACCCCAGGATCCCCAACTTCTAGAGTTTTGCTGTTTGTCCTTAATTAAAACAGTTCTGGTGAAGATGCACGCCCCCACATTCTTGCTTCGCAGTAAACAAAATTTGGTCAAGTCTTCCAGTGCTTAATCAGTCTATTTCGTTAGTTTCCAACTCGGAGCGACAAATGCAGAAGGAAGAGTTAGGTTCTAGGGCGCCCTCAATCGTAGGGGATCCGGCCGTGTTATTAGGTTTGCCAGACGGTTATTGCAGACAATAATGGTATACATGATGGTATTATTGAACATCTTCTATGAAAATAATTTCTTTAAGTTGAAGAGTAAGTTAACCACCACATGTTTCGTGTGCTTTCGTGCTATAAATTAGGTACAGGTATTATCTTAATTAATCTTCCACCCCCTTACTCATTCTCAGGAATTGTACAGAAGAAGTATCCTGACTGTGAAAGATCTTTTGTTCGCACAAGAATAACTCAGAAGTTGAAGGATGAGAGGAGGGCATTTTTTGCTGGAAATGGAACCGAAAATTATGATTTGTAATTTGTGTGCGTAATTTGACGTTTGTAATTTCCGTTGTTGTTGAATAAAATGTGTTTCCAAAATAATTGCATGTTTCATGTTTATTTTACAGATGAGTCAAAATGTAGCTTGGAGTAAGTATTAGTTTGTTTTTGTCCCAGTCAAGTAGGTACCCATTATCAGGAAAATTCTATTTTCCCACTCAATGAATTTTTTTAGCAGTCCATCCTATGGGAAAAACCTGTCCATAGGTGAAATGAATCACATATTTTAATCATAGGTGGAATAGACCCCACGTGAAAAAGTAATAAGTGAAAATCACTTCACAGGAGGAATTAATCCCACGTGTGAAGCTAGAGCATTTGAAGGGTGGAAAAATCACATGTGACTATCATTTTATAGGTGGAAATATTCACACGTGGGGAACATTTACATGTGAAAATAATCACATGTGTGAAGCTTTTTATATGTGGAATTTTCCCATGCAGTGATATTTCCATAAATGAAGCGTCCAAAATCCTATATCAATTTCCCACGGAAGTAATTCACATAGGCTACGAAATGACATGTGAAATTTCGGTAAGGGGTAGACGACAACTGCGTACTGTGACGACCTTATAGTCCTTAGGCTGAGGGGGTCCCCGTGTGCATGAGAGGTCCCCTAAGTTTCTCTTCATATTATTAAAGTACACTATGTGGCACATCAAAAAAGTTTGGGTAGCCTTTTGGTAACCCGGCAATTATCGAGAAAATGACGTCATAAGCCACGCCACTTGACGCTTTATTGGAACCAAAATTTAGGGGTAGGGGAAACATAAATCACTGTATCTTTAGAAGTGTAAGTCACAGAACAACAAAATACCCCTTAACATGTTTGTATTTAAGTACTCTATTCATTCAAATAATCATTTTGCAAATTAGTATGTTAATGAGGTCACCAAAGGTCAAAAGGTCACGAAAATCGGGTACAAGTGAAAATTTGACCGTTGCTCCAAAAATAAGCTGTCAAATCATGGATTCATTTATTTTGATATTTGTGATGCATGGAAATGTTAGAAAAGATGCTACTAATTGTTTTGATATGCATTTCAGGCCATTTATGCCTAACAACATATCATAATATCAACTGAAAAATTCCATTAATCTAGAAATTGGGTAGTGTGCACTCAAGCATGTAGTATGCTGTGCATGCAGTGTAGTACCCACAAATACATTAGTTGAGCAATATTTGACAATGTTTTTATGCTTGGGTAGGACTTTAAACTGCATCCGATTGTGGAGCTTGAATAAGTGTGGGGATAATGAAGTTACCCTTTGCCACAACTGCCTCCGGGGCACCCTTGGGCAAGGTGCACCTGTATTTGCCCAGTTCAGTTTGGGTTCCCGAAGAGAGTGGACGTTCCCGATCCCCTGCCGGGCTCGTTCGATCTCTTCGGGAGTTTTGTTTTTGTTACATGTAAATAGTTGTATATAAACTGTAAATAAACTGTAAATAGTGGTTGTGTGGCAGGTGGACCCCCCCACCCCGTGTCCCTCCGCGCTGTGGTTGCCGTCGGGCGTGTTGTTGCCTTTAGGCGTGCGTTGTTTTAGCCTTGTGTTGTTCTAATCTTTGATGGTTTGTTAGCAGTAACAAAGACTTTCGTTTCCTTTGCTGGGTGTGGATGGTGAGAGATTGTTGGCGATTCTGTGGGTGGTTGTCGGTTGCGTTTTGCTCCCGTCCGGTTTGGGTTTTTGTTTCTCAGTGCCTGTTTCTGTGTACTTAAAAAGCTCTCTGTTTTTATGCTTTCCATACAGAAGAGAAGTTTCTTAATGGTCAGTTTGTTTTATTTACCCTTACTGGGCCTTTGGAAGGTAGCTGGACAGCTCATGAACTGTTCATCCCGCCCCCAAAAAGCCTGCACCCACCCCACCCCCACATAAATTACGACAGTAAAAATGTACGTACGTCGGCCTGGCCAAGGCTGGTCCTGGGCACTTCGAGGGTCATACTGTATGAAAAATATATATTTTTCCAGGGTACGTTTCTGCATGCCCTGTGACGTCCAACGGTGCATGCACGCGGCACTCATACACCACATCAATATAGTACTATAGCCAAACCAATATCGATAGTTGATCGACAGCTCGCCGACATTCATCAATCAAATGTCACAGTATTGATGCATCATACAATGAAATGATCCAGCTGTGCATGTAAACTAGACCACCAATGGTGGAAACTTCGACTTCGGTGGATTCAGGATTTCAAGCACGGAAGGGACAGAGGGGACTAACTCCATAAGGGCAAATTTTACAGCTGCGAGCACCAATTGTACGAAGCCTCGAAAGAGGGATTGGGGTGGTCAAAGGAAAAAAGTTGAAATTTATGCACTTGAAAAAAGTAGTATTTCTGACATCTGGCAATAAAAATAAACACCACATATTGTCAAGCAGCTTTAGGACCGTCTGAAAAGGTGGTGTCGAAAAAGGGGCCCGCTACAGCCCGGAAAGCCCCCTCTGGATCTGCGTCTCAGTTTAAGTGCATTTTTGGTAAATAAACATATTGGAAGGTGATTGGACAACATCTGGACAATTCTAACTTCGTGACATTCGAAAACGGGACAATATATTCTCAACGCGGTAACTTTTGCTTGGACAATCCACCCAATATACCTACATGTGAAAACACTACTTGTCAACAGACATTTCCTGCCCTTCAATGGCATCTCATTCAAGCCGATTTCATAACAAGAGTAGGGTTCATCTTTGGGTACGTAGTGATTTTTCAGACAGTCTAAACCCTGGGTTTATTAAACAATATATGTATCTTTTGTAATTCCTGATTCGATTGTATAAATTACACACTGAAAGAAAAATTACACGCAAATGTCGTAAAAATCCTTTATTTTAAATCGATACAGCCAATATTCGAAATAAAATTGAATCGGATATAGCAACCGGGCAACGAAATAGCTCCCTTCATTATCGACTATTGCCATTGCCTACGTAGCAGGCTAGACCGCATATTCGTTGTTCAGTCATAATCTTTTTTGGGAAGCCCCAAAGTTAAGAGGATATGAGCAAACAGAGTACGCTTCGTGGGGTACTATTTTCAGTGTTCGAACAGGGAGCTGCTACTCTGTGGCAGCTCCCTGGTTCGAATTACCCTGTGCAGGGAGTTGTTACGTAACAACTCCCTGCCTTGTGCAAACACTTGGGAAATTGCAAACAATGCATAGCTTTGTGTAGCTTTGCTTTGTATGTAAACAGATGGATTACTCCAGCGAGTCCTGTGTTTTTATCATGGGTACATTGGCAGAGAAGATGTTCATTTGGCCAATTCGTGCGCAAAATATACAGCGAAACTGAATGCCAAATGATTTCACTTGGCGTTGTCTTGGTGGTCTTGGCTTCAAAACGCCAAACAAGTCTTTGTACTTAGCAGAATCGATTGCTTTGGACGAAAATAAGACAAATTCATTTCGGATTTTCTCCGATATACTTCCATGAAATGAAATGAAATTTGCAGAGAAGATTACTGACAAGATTTTAAAGCAACTGGCACCAGTTAATTTTTTATTTTTTGTTCCAATCAGGAGTAAATCCTGCCAACGCGGAACGGTCAATTTTCAATCCAAAATTGCCCCCTAAAAATATCGTTTCTCGTGAAATCGATTGTTCCTGAACAAGATATGAAAATGGGCGACCCATGGACAAGTGTGCAAACTTTCGGGCACAAATATCGAAATCCCTAGAGGAAGATATGTTTTATGGCCAAACATTGAAAACAACCTCTAGAGACGTCATATAACCATCGATCAACACAAAATTTTAGCGGTAAAATTTACGTAACACGTTACACATCCTCTCTAAATTTCAGATCCATAGCTTACAAAACGGCTAAGAAAACGCAATTCAAAGACAAATCTCTAAACGCCTCGCCAAAAACGGCTGTGGCGTTCGCATTACTTCGACTAGAAGTCTTCTAGTCGAAGTAAAAATGTTCACTGAGCTAAATCTTTTTTAACAGTAGATCATAATGCCCACTAATGGTCATAAATTAGTCAACTTTTACCCACACAGAAACCACACTTATGCCTTGTGCACAGCAGGATCGTTTTGAGCAAGATTTACGACCTAATTTTAAACACAATGGTGAACTTGTGAAAACTAGGAACAGATTTCATACACAAAAATTGTTCATTATGTAGTAGTGTATTGATATCAAATTTACCCCTTTCTTTTTCACGCATTTCCTCCACTAATTTTGCCTCAAAACAACCTTTTTCTTGATTATATATATATATATTTATATATATATATATATATATATATCATATGTAATTTTGAGGCCTTTTGACCAGGGGAGTAGCCAGGAATTTGTCAAGGGGGCGAAGCCCATAGACAGCCTCAGCGCTCCGCGCCACCATGGGTTGGAGCGAAGCGCAAGAAAATTTTGACCCTAAATGCCTTCCAGGTCGCTGGGAATGGCACTTCCCAGGCCTATTTACCTCATATAAATAGGGGAAACACTAGCACTATTGTAAAAATAAACATTAAAAATACCAAAACTATGCTCAAGGGGGGCAGCCGCCCCCTTCGCTACGCGCCTACTTTTGACAAATTAAAGACGCTGTGAGCAGTGGCTCCGGAAATTTTTTTTAAAATGATCCCCAAATGCGTTTAAGCTATAGATTTCTGAATGAGGTAGGTTGAGGTGTGTTTTCGACCGAGTGATGGATCTACAACCATTTTCTATCACAAATGGTTCTCAAACTATCAGAATTATCGCAAATCCATCGCAAACTATCAAACACTTTCGCGCACTCCGCGCCCTTCAAACCTTACCTCAATTTTGTCCTTATTATCAATAATTTCCAGTTGCAACTCCTGCAGAAGCACAGCAACAGAAGAAGTCGAAAACTGTTTATGAATTCTCAGGTAAAAGACTGGCTTTTTGATTGGCAAATAGGTTTGTTGGGAAAATGAAAGTGTCTCGATGCAGAGCATGAATGCAGGTTTTGTCATGGTTATCTTATTTAATGAAAAATTTCGGCACGCTTCGCGCGCATTCGTCACGGTTTTCACTTCATCTCATGACCATTATTAAGGTTATAACACATGCAACTATTCTGATCACAACACTGTTCCGAAAAACAGAAGTTCCAACCTCTGTTTAGGCTTCGCATCAATATGGAATCTTTGATCTTTCAATCTTATTTGTGGCATGATGGGGAAGGTTGAAAGTACTTATTTGCCTTTACACAGTTTCAAAACTTTGTAGGGGCCTACGGGATCTTTCAGTCTAATTTGTAGCATGTGGAAGGTTGAAAATACTTATTGGCCTTTATACATTTTCAAAAAAAATTACCGAGCGCTTCACGCTCAGCCATTACTGGTATAGATGGTGATTGTTAATATGCACTTAAAACGAAAAAAACATTCTGAAACACGCTTGTTTAGTCCTTCACTCCTTTTGCTTTACCTATCAGGGAGGTCTAATATCACCTCCCTGCACCTATACTCTTCCTCCCATTCCCCATTGATGGAAGCTGTTCGTCTAGATTTTCTTTCAAACTTAGTAAAATACCATAGTGGTCAAATGCCTGGCATCATCCTCTTTACTATCATTTGGATGTCAGGTAATAATCACCATATCAGTGCCCCATTTTATATAATTAATCCAGAGCTTCTAGGAGGCACTATACCGGTGTCTGCCAGCCTTAGATGCCCTTTTATAATGCACAATAAAGCAAAGGAAAATTTTTTTGAAAAAGTCCAAAAATGTTTCTGTGGACTTCACTCACATATTTTTACGTAAAAACTTTCCCCGAAATAGAAGGCCTTGAAGTAGCCAAAAGGGGGGGGGGAGGGGCTTCAGGAGGGTTGTTGACAACATACCCTTCTGTAAGGCAATATACTCTCCTCTTTCACCTGACCAAAAATTGGAATTCACTAAATTATGGATACTTTCCAACCATATATGATAAGTTCCAAAAATATACCAAAAATAGCACCATTTTGCATCTAGGCAACCTTAAATTAACAAAAATTTCTCAAAGGGGAGGGGTACATCCCTCCCCCAGGACGGCACTGTTATGTAGTGACAAAAAGGGATTCCACATTGCTGTTTACAATCGCAGGGGAGCACAAAAAGGTACAAATTACACAGACTTACACAGATTTACACTGAGATGGCATTACGACGTACTTCATCTGTTCTGAGGTTCGACTCCTGGCCGGGTCATACCAAAGACTTTAAAAAAGGAACCTACTGCCATTGTGCTTGGTGCTCAGCATAAGCAATGGAGTAGGGAAAACAAGCCAGTGAGCCACAACTGGAAAAAAGGCTGTGGTCAGCCCGACTTAAACCAATTGGTTAGAAACTGAGCCGTAAAACCTCATCTAACTACTTCATCTGTTCTGCCTCCCCAATCACTTAGATGATCTTCTATGTTTGGTCCCCCTGTTGAACAACCATGGCTACGCCACTGTAGGGAGCATTCCATTATTTAAGGGACTTCTGCCATACTTTACTTGCTCGTATGGGGCCATTTAAACCCTAGGGTCACAGTGTTATTATTGGTACAGAAAACGATTGTCTTACAGAGAAATTTTTATTTGATGTAAAGGTCCTTTGATTTACATTCATATTCTTTATTTCTTTCAGTAAACCACACAGACACACAGCCACAGAACATGTACACACGGGTGCACAGTGATAGATAAGAAGCACAGCCACATTGTTAAATACTTAGGCCCACCTGGACATGTGTATAGGCCAAGGGTCAAAGTTATTATTGCATTGTATGCAGTACCAGAAGTGGAATTATAATAAAGAGAGAGAGAGAAAAAAATATCCTGCGTTTCACCTGAGGTCTATCCTTGGCTCATAAGTTTTTCATCTTTATGTAGTTAGTCTACATAAAAAGTAACCTTAGGCTCTTGTTGCCTAAGCTGGTGAAAATTTCATATTTCATATTTTCATATTTTCATATTTTTGCATCATTTCAGACACAAATTTAAGCATGGACAAAAATTTGTACGATTATGCTTAATAAATATTGTCTGTTTTCCTTTCATTTCAATTTCCTGCAAAAAATATCCTAACTTTTGTATCCCCAAATTTTGCCTCTAGCCGTTTTAGTGTGTAAATTGCCTATGGAACGACTAAGGCAAGTCAAAAATTTATGCGAACAAAGATGGCGGACGGTGGCGACAATATTTGCTCGTCTATGATTGGTCTATTTTTATATGACATCAGTGGTCGTACGTGACAAAAATTCTCGCTGCATTGCAATGTGGGAGAAAACAGTCTCGCTCACTATTTATGAGTCTCGCAAAATAAAAATACTAAAAGAATTAATAAAAAATACTTTCCTTCCTTCATTCAAAAAAGTAAGGGTATATTTCAGCTTTCCACATTTTTGTTTTTCGTTTGAGTATAACCTTAGCGCAGTTCAGGACGTCTTCTTTCTGCAATACTTCCAATCCTTCATTTATTAGCGAAGTTCATATGGATGGGGACATATTGCAATTCTGGTAATTTTTACATTCCTTTTGTGATGCAAAGCATCATCTCCTCTTAAAAACAAAGGAAGTTGTGTGGTGCCACCCATCAGAATAAGACATTAAAAGCATCTTTTGGTAAAGACTTAAACTGAAAGACAGACACTTATCTCGATTAAAACAAAGACTTCACGGCTAGGTCAAAGTTTACTCTCTCCCATAAGGCTGTGCTGCACTCATTTACAGTCGTGAGAGAATTCGAAACAAATTTGACATTTTTCCACCTATTTGCAAGGACTGAAGTCTAAGACCAAAATAGAATAATCATTTCTTTAATTGAAAAGCGTGGCAACATTTTAATGGCTAATATGAGGTACTAGCAAGGTTCAGACCGCACTATGCTTAAAAATATACTGAAAAATCATGCCTTAAAATTGTATGGCGTGTTTCAGTTGATATTATGATATGTTGTTAGGCATTAAATGGCCTGAAATGCATATCAAAACAATTAGTAGCATCTTTTCTAGCATTTCCATGCATCACAAATATCAAAATAAATGAATCCATGATTTGACAGCCTATTTTTGGAGCAACGGTCAAATTTTCACTTGTACCCGATTTTCGTGACCTTTTGACCTTTGGTGACCTCATTAACATACTAATTTGCAAAATGATTATTTGAATGAATAGAGTACTTAAATACAAACATGTTAAGGGGTATTTTGTTGTTCTGTGACTTACACTTCTAAAGATACAGTGATTTATGTTTCCCCTACCCCTAAATTTTGGTTCCAATAAAGCGTCAAGTGGCGTGGCTTTGACGTCATTTTCTCGTTTATTGCCGGGTTACCAAAAGTCTACCCAAACTTTTTTGATGTGCCACATGGTGTACTTCAATAATATGAAGAGAAACTTAGGGAACCTCTCATGCACACGGCGACCCCCTCAGCCTAAGGACTATTAGGCTACCCACCCCGACTTTACTACGAATATCAAAAACTTTGATATTTCTCTGATGTAATCACGAAGAAGACTGACGGATCGCAATCGGAACCGACAGTCGAGTCGAGCACAAATTTGACACACACTTAAGTGACCTATCTGTCACGCGACTGGTTTTCACTGTCACGTCGCACTGACTCCTGGTCGGTTCAGTGTGCTGGTTTTCCACTTACTCATATTGTTAAGTCGGAGAGCGTTGTTGGATGTAACCAAGTGCTTTGTATGGAAAAAGTTACGAAATAGGCTCGCTTTACGACTCCTTCTGTGAATGCAGAGCCAAAAAGCGTTACCAAAGTGCCGTATAACTGCTTTTTTCACCGCGCTTTGTGTGCGACATTTATTTGTGCTAACTGTCCAATTATTAATTTAAGAGGGATAGAGCGTGCCCTTGAATATTGCAAAACTCCTATCGACCTTTGCGATTGCTCATCCTACCTCCCCAGTGGCGGATCCAGAGGGGGGGTCGCCGACGTCCGGACCCCCTCAAATTTCCCAATTTCCCCTTTTTCAAAATTGTTTTTTTTTTTTCACACTAGCCTAAAAAAAAAATAAAAAAGAAAAAAAACCACGACAGTTTGACAGGTAATGGCAGTTGTCCAGTTCCGAGGAGATTTTGGTTACCCCCATCCAGTATCGATCAATCCACCCGTAAAAGTCTAGCCATGTATCGCAGAAACTTTCAGCAATATATTTGACTATGGTAGCCTATATTGCCCGCCCTGAAACACGAACAGCGCAATCGTTTTACAGAGAATGTGACTACAGTACGTCTTACTGATTGCAATGGAGTAGGGAAAAACATGCCAGTGAGCCACAACTGCAAAAAAGGCCGCGGCCGGCCCGACTTAAACCAGTTGGTTAGAAACTGAGCCGTAAAACCTCATCTAACTCTACTGCTCTAACTCTCACTGCCTGCGTGACAGTCAGGCATTCTAATCACTTTTCGCTTGGAACCACGTGTGGCGTGCTTGGGCTTTCAAAGTAATACAGTAAAACGCGCAGATATTACGTCATACTCACTAGCTAGCGCTTTATGCAAGTATTACTACTGAGTTTTAATATTGATTCCAAAAGGTCACTGCTAGTCTTTTGGTCTAACAAAATAATGATCTGTTCACACTCCCTAAACGCTACATCTACGAAACCTTCCCTCTACCCGCTAGTATCACCTCCTCTCATGAACACGATATGATATTCATGGTCTGGAATTACTCTCTTCATTTATTAGTGTTGCCCTAGTGATGGGAATAAAAAGCCAATCTTAGTTAAAACTTCACAGCCAAGAGTTGACCAAAAGTCGCAATGGACGAATCGGCGTTTGTTTCATTTTAAAAATACTATATAAAATCACCACCAGGTCAAATAACGCAATGTTAGTCGGTTCAATTTTTTGACGTCTTTGGACCGATGACCGGTCTGCTGTCGCAAATAAAAAGCAAACATTCGACTTCAGTCATCTGTTCTGACAGAGTATTTTTGACAGTCGCGACGCAACTATATAGGGAACACAACATACAGTATTTTAACCCCCTCCCCAGTCGAGATAGCTGTGGCGCCAGGTGGGGGAAAGGTTCATGCCCCGTCGGGGAAGGCTGGCCAACGATCGGGGAAGTTTTACAGGTTTGTCGGGGAGTCCTAGTCGAAAGTATGCAGTACCCGACGACAACTAGTCGCCCCGACAGCTTACCTGTTTTTGCCCTCAAGAGGATAATTTCTCTAATAAGAACCCAAAATTTTCGGCGCGCTACGCGCGCTGTAGAGTCACTCTCTTTTCTTCAATAGTTCCATTCCGCAAAGCAGGATAGCACAAGTCCTGTCCACCTTACCAAGTAACATATAGGCAGAACACATAGTTTATGTAAAGTTCGTAACTTTCATCCCATATCGCAAAGCCTAGTTGGTGTTCTCTTGTGTGTGTGTCATGCGGTAGAGTCAGTTGGTGAGCGACTTACGGAGCAAAGTTTGGCTATTTCATCTTGTAGTACAGGTGGTTTCGATACAAATGTATGATACACCCGATACGGTCTACAAGTACAAGCCCACAGTTCTTTTTTCGTTTCGTCATATGTTTTAGGTGTTAGCCTATCAAACATATTCCCCCGCTTCGCGCGCTTTTCAATTTCACGATCCAGATTCAAAGAACACTATCAGCAGATCAGTGCGCAACTCGGATCTTGAAGTATTAAGTGATATGATGCAAAATATGCCCGCAATGGCATAGGATAATGAGGCTCCTCCATTTGCCCTTCTCATCATCCCCTCGAAATAGGGAATGTCGGAACTAATTGAGGTTGCTGACATGGCCCGGCCTCCTGTTGGGGAAATTTTGCCGCCACACATGGTCGTCGATTTACTTATTTTGGCTTTCATAAGGGTAATTTCTGGGATAAAACCCAAAATTTTCGGTACGCTTTGTCCACTCTTCCTCAGTTCCGTTATACTTATAGCTAAATATAGTACAAACCCTTTCCACCTTTCCAAGTAAATAAGTAGAAATACATGGATTTATGTATACATGGATTTATGTAAATGTCGGAAATTGAATCACATTTCGTTAAACCTGGTTAACGTTCACTTGTGTCTGTCGTACGTTACGGCTAGTGACTCGAGGAGGGAAGTACAATAAAGTTATGCCCGATAGGGCCTAACTGTCTGGACAATTGTTCTATATAAGCTTTAAATTAGTAAAAATTCTTATAAGTGTAGGCTTACCCAAAAAAATTTCGCGCGCTTCGCGCGCTATGCATTTTCACCGTTTAGATTCCAGGTTTTGATTCCAGTTTTTGCATGTCTCTTGGTTTATCCTTTTTTTGTCAATATGCCGTAAATTGTATTTTCACTGACGTTCATGGGAACCACCAAAATTTTAAAAAATGAATGTGCCCTTTTTATGTTGGACCCCCTCCCCCTCAGAAAAGACCCTAGATCCGCCCCTGCTCCCAATCCTCAAACCTAGGCCTGCTGCATTATAAAGGAATCAAATGGCCGTTAGACCTGATTATAATGAAAGAAAGCGGTACAGTTCAATTTTTACCTCAGTGTATTGTGTATTCATGCACAGCTATTTGTAGATAGGTATTTGCTATGTGAAACGAACGCAAGCGTTACTAAAATGTCCGAAAAAGGGTTATCTTTCGGCGCACTTCTCGTGCATTCATCTTGTAGGCTACTCTTGTGGCCCTGCCCATAGGCGTAGGAGCCTAATTTGATTTAGGGGGACTGTAACGACTTGCCCGAAAAATGTGACCAAACTTTTTCGCATTCTTTGCACACGAGCAACTTTCTGTATTGCGGGGGGGGGGGGGGGAGATGAGGAGGCAGATAACGTGTTTGCCCAAACTCCCCTCCCCTTCGAGAATTTTTTGTTAAGTTTAGTTGGCCTAGATGGGCACTATACTTTACTATAGTTTAACTGCACTATACTTTACTAATGGTCAAGAAATGGAGTGCAAATGATGATGAATGCGCGCGAAGCGCGCTGAGTTGTTGCATGACATAGGTATCATTTCTATGACAAAACTTGCATCTGCATCGAAACAGTTTCAATTCCTCAAAGAAACCTATCTACAAATCACAAGGCGATTCTTCTACCTGATGATTCGTACAAAGTTGCTGCTGTGCTTCTCCGGGAGTTGTTATCACAAGGTAGTGATAATAAGGACAATATTGAGGTAAGGTCTAAAGAAAACTCTGATAGCTTGAGAACTATTTGTGATAGAACATGATGAATAGAAACATGATTCAGTCGAAAACACACATCACCCTACTACTACAAGGATAAAGCTTAAACACCTTTGGGGTGATTCAATGGGGGACACGCGCTCCGTTCCTCCATGTCACTGAGGCATGGAGTATAAACCCGTAGCACTTGCTAGCGAAGCTGGTCAAAATTTTGCGTTACAACTGTTGTAGAACCCATTCCCGTTGAAAAATGTGCATGTGATTGAGACGGTGTTAAAGAATATTACAACAGAACTGAAGATAAAAGTGCGCAAAGCGCACGAAAAGTTTGGTTATTTGGGAATGATATTTGATAGAAAACTATCAAAATACATCCATTATACGTTTTAAACGACACCTCACCGTACCCCTGCTGACTGAGGATGGAGATATACCTCTAATTTTCGGATCAATGTCTTGGCCAGAAAACTTTCGTGTAATTTTATGTCCCTAAAATATAATTTTTGTAAGATACATAGTGCGAATCATGACAAGGGCACGGAAATTTCCATTAGGAATCATTTATTTGCAGACTCTGCACCGAGACATCTTCAGTTCCCAAAAAATGTGTTTGCCAATTACAAGGTGAACTTGATGCCTTGTCATCCAGTAAAGCTTTCAAATTTCATTAACATAACTTTGGCAAAAGAAGAGGAAGGGGAAAAGAATCCCCCTGCTTTGCATTCTTGAATGTTGTGCTGCTCCATAACCACACCCATCCGCCTATGCACACGAGCCATCAACCTAATTGGGGGCGATGAAAAGCGTGAATACGTTTAAGACACTAGTGATAATAAATAATCAATGACACTCAAAGCGCGCGGAGCGCGCGAAAATTTTGGTACTTTGCGAAGTATCCAAGAAAATGGTGTTCTGTGGCGCTAACGTAAAACACTGAAACAGGAAAACGTCTACGGCAGATGAAAGATAAGCATGGAGCACCGCCTGTGTAAAATCTCTACTATATAATTGTTTTTTTTTGGGGGGGGGGGGCAGGAACCACTGCTTTTATTTTTTTCGGGCAGGCGGTCGGGCATGCTTAGAATGTTAGTTTAAATAACTGATTTAACAAAACTTTATTATCGCAATTTTTTCTTCCAGTTCCAGAATTTTTTTATATACTGCCCGAATATTTTCACAGAAATATTTTTAGGGGGCTGCAGCCCCCCAGCCCCCCGTCTCCTACGCCTATGGTCCTGTCATATCTCCCCGTTGAACAAATTAGTACTTGATGCAAACCTCCGTAAAAACTCTATGACGACCACCATTTCCAATATCAATATGGTTGCATCATGAAGAAATCGACCAGTGGAAAGTCCGAATTGCGTTATTTTGAAAAGATGCAGAATGCGTTTTTATGGTATGGTTAGTTCGTAGTTCAGTGCCATTTGTAGGCAGTTAAATGCTGCATTCTGGTGCCTACAATGGTGCACGTGTTTCAGAGCTTCCGTGGGCTTCGAACCCCGATTCCCCAAAGGGGGTCATTGCTGAGATGAACCCTGAAGCGTGCAGCTGAACCTCACGTCAAAGACGAGCTTATGCTCCTAAATGTTAAACTGCGTTTTCCGGTAAGTTTTCTTTTTTTTTTCTTTTGCTTGTCTTGTCCTTTCATTATACTTTACAAACATTACTCAAAACGAGTGTGATGAGTTAACCGTGATTGACGCAGATATTTTGTCGGGAATGTGTCACTTATTTTTCAGACAGATCCAGCTCCCCACACTCATCGATCCTTAGGGACACCACTTCCAGCCTATAAGCTTAAACCATAGCTTTCAGTCGGAAGAACATAACTTTATTATACGTGGAGACACCTAATCTGAAAATATTGTGCAAATCCGGACTCCAGATCCTGAAGTGAACGCCCACCGCCAAGATATCTCGTCACCTCGAAAGTATATCTTTTCTTACTGGTCTTTTAGCTATTTCAGCCATTTCATTAATATATTTATAATGTTGTAAATGAACCTGAGCCCCGCAATGTTTGCCCTCCCTCCCCGGTTAGAAAATATAATAATTGAGATAAAAATTATCTCCCGAGTTTTTTATTTTTGTTTTATTTTTGTTTCATAATTCCGTCCTTAGAACTTTACAAATTTTTAAAATTTTCACCCATTCCATTCCATATTACCTTAAATACATAAGTAAAGTACACACTGCATGATCTCCAGACTTTTTAGTACTGAGTCAAACATTCAGAGAGTCCAGATGCAAAACAGAAAATATATTCTTTAGTATCTATCAGTCCAAACAGCTCTTCAAATTTTGTTAAACACTCCCTCCTTAAAACAGGTTAATTATTGAACTCAACGAAATCTTTTAGGAGTGATTTGTTGTTATTTATGTGACATACAGAATTGGAAATGACGTAGCAGTTCCGCTACACCAAAAACGGAAACTACAATAAAGTAATTGTTTTACAGATTGCATTAAAAGCTTAACTACTTAAAGTGTCCTCAACCACAAAGTATTTGGGAAAATATTAATTGCCTCTCAATGATGGACCAATGGCATATCGGCTACAAATCAGTTCACTGTCAAAACTCACCAACAAGCTATTGGGGAGAAGTGGTTGAAACTATGGTAACAACAGTCATTCACTCTGGTAAAAGTGTTGTATTTCCCAAAGCTTTCATCAATTTTATCCAGAAAGAAATGTCGGAAGGTCTTTAGATTCTGTTCAACTTACTTATTTGATGATGATATTCAGCAGGCATTTAGAAATACAGAATAGGCAAGAAACTGCAGTACAACTCAAACCACAAGTGGTAGCTTTGCAGTGACCTATGTTCACACAAGGGATAAAAAAAATTAGGTTTTTGGTTAGGGTCCTGAATGGTTCGAACCAACCAGGACCCGCAGAAGTTTGTAGTTACATTTTTTTGTTTTCTTTTGATCATGATGGCGGCGGCCAATAACTGAGGCTAAAGCAACGGCGTGATTTGTGTATATTGCGCGCCGTTGCTTTGTTGACCTACAGAGAGATAAATCAACGGTTTCAGCCCAGATCGTTAGACGTTCTTTTTTTTTTGCTCAACCTGACATGAACAACCCCCACCCCTTCCGCTTCCAAGATCACACATATAGACAGATGGTACGTATGACTCACTGGCCTTCAGTTTAGACGGATGATAACCTCCACCCCACCCCGGTCCCATATCATGATAAATCGTGTTTCAATGCACAAATTTTTCGACAAATATAAGTCTGTCCTAATGCATGGTGAAAGAAAATATAACCGGACCCTCGAGTCTCTTCATTTGTGTTCCCTCATCGTTAATGCACCCACATTGCTGAACGATTTTACGGAAGGGGCAGGTTATAATTGTAAAATTAAACACATAAAACCCCACTTCACAAAGAAAATTCTCTACATAGGTCTTTCATTAGGAGGGTGCATTGCTTCTCCAGACATGATCCCACACTGGCTCACCCAGTTATCTAACAGGTTATGTTTAACACTTCTTCACAGGAGCGGGATTTGATGTATGAAAGTGGGGGCAAAACCGGTAAGACTGTCAAACGGCCCCGAAGGCGCTGCGGGAGCGCGGGGCTCCCCCTAACGGCGTGGAGTCCAGGGGCCCGCCTTAGATCCCTGGTGGGGATCTAGGGGTGGAAGCCCCCGGAAGCTCTGGAGTATTTACGAAATCATGCATTTTAGCTTCAACTTCAAATGACATAAGGTGGATACAGTCGGCCTGGATCGATCGATAATGGAGAGGGAGGGCTTGAAGAAGGAAGGGGAGAATGGATTATTTTGAGGGTTTTCCGGGCCTTTGGAACAATAGTTTTGAGAATGGGAGATCTAGAAATCATAGTGGGTGCGCGCGAAGCGGGCTGCAAAATCTAGCATTTTCAGACTATTTAGCAATATGAGTAATAGAAAAGCTAAGAAAAGCATTCTCAAGGAGGGGACTCTTGCAGTTACACAGATTATCTATCGATTTGATATTCATTTTAGTGGGCATGACAGCCCCTTCACCAACCCAATAGTTTCCTCCCCTTTCCTCCCCTTCCCTCCCCCATCATGACAGATCATCGATCAACAACAGTGATGACTTGCTTTCAGGACACGTTTATAATGACAGAGCTGGTTGTCAACCAAGAAAGGGAGCGTAACTTTCCCGGAGTAACAAGCCTTTATTTTTTTTTCAAAATTATCGTATGCCTTCCCTAACAGTTGAACCATACCAATCTCCCATGTGAGCCAGTTTGGATAATTTTAGTCTTTTCCGTCAATCCACACCAATTAGGATTTTTCCTACTTTCACTGCTTTTACAAGTATTTCAAGTTCAATTAAGCACTTATTCTTCACCGTAGATATTTTGAATTAAATCTATTAAAGTTTGGTAATTAATTTCAAAACAAATTCTTCGTTTTGAAGTTACAAAAGGAATCAAAATGATTAAAAATGGTAATTTGTATCTTTTGAGTATATGAACCAACATCAGTTATGTGTGATAGTAGAAATATCAAAGAACCATCTTAGCGTACGATTCTTCGTTAGGATTGTTAAAACAACGTCGTATACACTAACGTTCTAATGTAACATTAGTTCCTTAGAGTGACTGAATTGAGCGTGAATGCCGCTACAAGACACATTGATTTTCCTACGGATGCCTTTACGTAACGTTGTTCTTAGCATACTTTTTGTAAGTCGTGAACAGAATTATCATCATTTCAGAACATAAAAACATGTCAGTTAACTTTTGAGTGTAAATTTTTTGTTACAATTAAGAATTTTAGAAACATTTTTTTCAGTGTCTAGAACGATTTTTAGATGACTTGTGGCAAAGGCGACGTGGTGCGAAAATCGAAGTAAACTTTTCCCCGAAATTTAGTTTGGGTAATAAATGAATATATTTTGCAATCAAAGACCGCATTTTAGTTTCGCCATTCTGATCTAGTAATTATCTGAATGTTTAAAGGAACCTTCCTTAGTTCCCCAGTGACAAACAAAACAAGGCAAATGTTATAAAAATAAAATAAAATACTAAGAACTAATGAACAAATGAATGCTGTGACATAAGAAATATTGAGAGACTACATTCAAAAGACAAACGTAATTAACTCTAAAATGTGAGTGGAAGACATTGCGAAAGGTAGACTTTGAGCAAACGTTTAGCTTTGTTAAGTCAAAGAGGAACTCACATATCAGAGTTGTGATCCATTCTTTTAAATTTATGTTTGTGGCTCTCGAAATATTAGCAGCTGCAGTTATCAAATTTGTTACCTGAAGTGAACTTGAAGCAAGCTGGAGTTACGCCATCTCCTCACATCGATGAGTAATGTCTTTTTTTTTATTTATAATCAGCGATATAAGTTTGAGACTAGGAACGTCAAGTTTGCAAAATTGCCATGTTTTTCATTCAAGCATTCGAGAAATGAAACCATGGGACAACCGAGGGAGGAGAAAAATGGGTGACATGTGAAGCTTCATTACATTGTTGAGTAATACTGAGCGCTCGTTTAATGGACATTAAATGTGCATTTAAATTTGCGGCATGAATTTAACTTGAGGTACGGTTCCCGCCCATAAGGCGGATTACGGTGTAAGGGCGAGCCGTTACTTAAATGAATCGAATTCGGAATCATGGTTCAAAGAATAATCATAGTTATTGTCAGTAAGTGCCAAAAACAATTTAAGTAAGGGAAAAGTGCATCACTGCGTGTTTAATTTAACCAGTGAAGCAACGAAAATTGTGAGGGCGCTTTCGCCGTACGGCTAAACTTCTGGTGGTATCTCTGTACGTACAGTGTGGATTCATCTTTTGAAGTTAAATGTAATATCCGATTTGCGAAAGATTACCAGGAGTAATTTCCACAACACAGATAAGTCACGGTGCCTTAAGTGTTTGTTTTTCACTCTATACATGAAAACTTGTAGTTTTTTTCTAGTAACTGAGGGGTAAAGAAAAAGTTAAGCCAAAATTTCATTTTTATATGTGAAAGAAGAACTAAGTTTACGCAATTTGATAAAAATTTCATTCATATAGGACATGTTTTACTCGAGATATCAGCAAATAAAGTTACTACATTTGTGACCCAAGGTGAGCTTGAGGCAAGCAGGGGTTATATCGCTTCCTCTGACATTGATTAGGAATGTTTTTTTTTTCTTTTTTGTGCCTGTTTGCCTGTTGTTCTGACCTTGAAGTTAAAAGGGAAAGGACCTCCCCATGGGGAATGTAAAGTTTGTAATTTTCCCATGCTTCTCATGCAATCACATTTAGATAAAATGGGATTGTTGAGGAGAAAACTGGTTGTATTAAAAAAAAAAACCAAAACAAAAGACTGCTCATTAATGTGAAGCTCTGGCGTCATATGTGTTTGCTTCAAGTTCAATTTGTTTCCAAAATGGGACAACTTTAACTGCTGATATCTTGAGAACCAAACATGGGATTTCAATGGAAATTTCACCAGATTGCTTAGAATAAGTACCCTAGCTCTAAGATGTCACAACTTGACTTGATCTAAGACCCTTCCTTTAAAGGGAGGATGCAGTCACCCCAATGAAGAATTGTATAGTAGACTATCCTGTTTCCTGAATGGCTCTTGAGAATCATGTGACAGTATTTTTCTCACTCAACTGTAAAATTTACAAGGAGCAACTGTTTGGTTTACCTTGAATATGCAATATTTATGTCCTAAAATATTATGAAAGATACTTGGAAGAGAAATAAGAAGAAATTTGTGACATTAAGCTATTGTTTCAAAATAAGTTTGGGGTGACTGCTTTTGCCCTTTAAGCAACAGCATGACTTTTGTATTGCGCGCCTTTGCTTTGTTGACAGAGAGAGACAAATCAATGGCTTCAGCCCAGATCGTTAGACCATAGAGCTACTACCTGGACCTGGTCCAAGTATTAGCTCCATGGTTAGACTTCCGATTTCCCTGACTTAAATTTCTATGGTAAGTACTCTTAACGAAAGAGTACTCTTAAATACTCTTTATGAAGGTGAATATATTTCTTCAACAAAAGCGTTCCTTTTCTGCACAACCTGACATGAACAGCCCCCACCCCTCCCCCTCTCCCTTCGGGCCAAGATCACACATTAGACAGATGGTTGGTATGACTCATTGGTCTTCATTTTGGACAAATGATAACCTGCACCCCCACTCCGGCCCCATATCATGATTAAATCGCGTTTTAATGTACAAATTTTTCGACAAATATAAGTCTGTCCTAATGTATGGTGACAGAAAATATAACCGGACCCTCGAGTCTCTTCATTTTTATTCCATCCTCGTTATTGCACCCACATTGCAGCATGATTTCACGGACGTGGCAGGTTACAATTACAATTACTTAAACACATAAATCCCACTTCTTAATGAGAATTCTCTGTAAAAGTTTTTCATTACGAAGGTGTATTGCTTATCAGGGCATGATCCCACATGCAGAAATTCACCGCACCTATAAGGTTATGTTTAACACTTCTCCATTCAAGGTCAACATATCTTTAAATGAATGTCTAGAAGCCCCCAAAGGTTGATGCTTTCGGCAATGGCAAATTAGGGAAAGTGTTACATTTCAGCATTTTAGGAACACTTCTTTGTTATTGCCCTTTTCAAACACTCCGCCGCCATGCACTTCAACCGTAGTCCCAGTAAAACAGATTATCGATCGATTTAATATTCATTTTAGTGGGTATGGCAACCCTCCCTCTCCACAACCCAATGGTTCTGCCCCCTCTCCTCCCCCATTGACAGATCATCGGTCAACAACAGTGATGACTTGTTTTCAGGACATGTTATAATTTCAACCAAGAAACGGAGCGTAACCTTCCTGGAGTAGCAAGCCTTTCATTTTTCAAAATTATCGTATGTCTTCCCTAACAGTTCAAAACCACCCAGCTCTCCCATGTGAGCCAGTTCGGATAATTTTAAGTCTTTTCCGTCAATCCACACCAATGAGGATTTTCTGGCTTTCACTGCTTTTACAATGTCTTGATTTCTTAGCCTCCAAGTCTATTTACTAACCACCAAACGTCACAGAAGGAACAAGAAAATATTTTGAAGGATATTCCAAGTTCAATTATACACTTATTCTACACCGTAGATTTGTTGAGCTTTAATCTATTAAATTTTGGCATTAATTTCAAAACAAATTCTACGTTTCAAAGTTACAAAAGTATGCAAAACAATTAAGAATGATACTTTGTATCTTTTGAGTATATGAACCAGAGCAGTAATGGTGTGAAAGAAGAAAAATCTAAGGACCATATTAGCGTACGTTTCTTCGTTAGGATTGTTAAAATATTTTCGTATACAAGAACGTTCTAATTTAACATTAGGTCCTGAAAGTTGCTGAATTGAGCGTGAATGCCACAACAAGACACACTGATTTTTCTACGGATGCCTTTATGTAAGGTTAGTCTTAGCATCGTTTTTGTAGGTCGTGGACAGAATTATCTTCCTTCAGAACATAAACACATCGTAGTTAACGCTTGAGTGTAAAGTTTTTGTTACAAATAATATTTTTATAAACACTTTTTCAGTGTCTAGAACGATTTTTAGATGACTTGTTGCAAGGGCGACGTGTTGCGAAAATCGAAGTAAACTTTCCGTCGAAAAATTACAGTTTTCGTAATATTTGAATATATTTTGCAATCAAGGCCAGGATTTCAATTTTTGCGTACTAATCTAGTAATTATCCGAATGTTTAAAGGAACCTTCCTTAGTTCCCCGTGTACACTATCAACATTTCAGGACACATGTGTCGACACATGTTGCTGACACACCTGGACACAGAAATTTTGACCTTGTACACACTAGACACATGTTGCGACACACTCCCTTGAGCAACATGTTGTCAAAGAGCGGGAAGGAAGGATTTTGGAAGGAAGATGGAGGATTCAGAAAGAAAAAGATGTGCTTCGGGAGCAGCTGTAATAATATTGGCAATTGTACACGGGGTCTACGTTCCCCGAGGGGGTCCAGCAGTTTCCCGCCCCGACGTGCGCCTCACCTACCCCTACACCAACCAGGGGTGGCGCCAGGATTTGCTCGACATGGGGCAAAGCTCCTCGACGGGGGGCAGTAACCCGAAACCTTCATGAGGGCGATAGAGTGCCGAAACGATGCTTGAAGCGAAATTTGGACGCTCGAAGAGCGCCGAAAATTTCGAGCCCTTATTGGAAAAATCTTTGAAGAAAGATGAGCTTGTACCGATAGGAAATTTGAAAACATTCGAGTTTTAAACCAAGAAAATTAGAAAAATTTGGTTTTGTATTGAAGAATTTGCCCTAATTTGGACCGAAATTAAAACAATCGTCGGGCGACTGGCTGATGTCGGGAACTACATATTTTATCGTATTCATAACGGATCCCTGACAAAACCGGAAAATTTCCCCGACAGACACTGCCTTCCCAAACGGGGGGGGGGATGCCCCGTCCCCACTTGGCGCCACCACTGACATCACCACGTACATTTTTTACGTTTTCGTTTTCTCTCTGTCCCTTTGTTCTTATTTTTACTCTTTGAATGTTTCCGTCACGAAGGGAGGGGGCTAGCCACCTGGGTCCGTAACTAAGGAGGGGGAGGGGTTTTGACAGGTGGTTCGGAAAGGGAACTTTCAATGAATTTGATGTCGAGGGCATGGTGGGGAAGGAGGAGGGGTAGTCGACATGGGAGCCACGAGATCACAGTTAACAATGGGGAAAATTCCATATATCCCTTCGGGCCCTCCTCCATTTTTTCTACGAGAACGACAAACTTCACCGACGGGGGGCAGGCTTCCGCGACTGAGCATAGCCCCCAGAGCTCTCTGGCACCACCCCTGATTTTTAGATGGCTGGTTGTATAGAAAAACCACTATTCAATAGGAGATTTCAGTCGGGTGGTACTTTTCATAGCAGGGCCAAAAGACTAATTTTGAAATTAGCTGGTGTCCGCCAAGCTATTACACCAACTGGAGAACACTGATACATACTCTTGCCCAAAAGTGGAATATTTCCAAACCGGTATCAGGATCCCCCTGGACAAGTGACCACCTCCCTCGTCAATTCCCCTTAGGCAATTACCCTGGTAAGTTTTCCCCCTCCGGCCCTCCCTTAAAATAGCCCCCATGACAATCATCCACTTGAGTGACCTGCCCGAGGCTAATTTCATAGCCCACGAGAAAGCTCACGAAAGTGCCTGAAATGTCTTCAATTTTCTCTTTTTTTGCAGGATGAGTACTTCAATTCCTTTCCTACCGGATACACATCACAATTGGAACACATCTTTTCAGCAACATGATCAAAACTACCCCCCCCCCAAAAAAAAATTGTTTTTTTAGCGTGTTAAATTCGTAGGGTGACATCCTGAAGGGATATTCCCTTTGAATTAGTGGTGCGCTAGCTATATGTGACTCATCTGCAGATTCAAATACGATTTCTGATTGTTGCCGGAAATTGATTTTAAACTATTTGACAACATGTGTCGATACATGTTGGGACACATGTTGCCAACTTCTTTTGACCTGTACACACTTTCAATATTTACGGTAACAAGATGTTGTAGCAACTTCTGTCGACACATGTGTCCTGAAATGTTGAAAGTGTGCACAAGCTATTAGCTTCCTTGTTGTGTTGACCTTGAAGTTAATAGGGAAAGGACCTCCCATGGGTAATAGTAATAGTAGTAAGATAGTAAGATTTAACGAAACCCCAACACGAATGTGTTACATAGAGTCAACAAGATGAAGAGGTAAAGTTTAAATACGGTTTCAAATACGGTTCAAGTTCAAGTTTGGTTTCAAATGCAGCTCAAATACGGTGCAAGTCCTTCCCTTTAATAGCCTCTTACGACAGGCGGGAAATTCCTTGGGCATATTATACAACCCCCAGCCTACAGGGGGCGACCTCCCATGGGGAATGTAAAGTTTGTAATTTTCCCATACCTTTCATGCAATCACATTCAGATAACATGGGATTGTTGAGGAGAAAATTGGTTGTATTAACAAAAGAAAACAAAAGACTTCTCATTAATGTGAAGCTATGACGTCATATGTGCTTGCTTTAAGTTCACCTGGTGTTGAAAATTGGACAATTTTAACTGCTGATATCTTGAGAACCAAACATCGGATTTCAATGCAAATTTCACCAGATTGCTCAAAATAAGTACTCCTCTAAAATATCAAAACTTTATATGAGCTTAGACCCTTCTTTTAGGCATGGTTTTTGTATTGCGCGCCGTTGCATTGTTGACGTACAGAGAGACAAATCGATGGCTTCAACCTAGATCGTTAGACTTTAGATTTCCCTTAATTAAATTTCTATGGTAAGTACTCTAAAGAAAGAGTACTCTTAAATACTCTTTATGAAGTTGAATACATTTCTTCAACTAAATAAAAGCGTTCCTTTAATTCTGCACAATCTGATATAAACAGCCCCCACCCCTCTCCTCCCCCTTCCAAGATCACACATAGATAGATGGTTCGTATGACTCATTGGACTTCATTTTAGTTGGATGATAACCTCCACCCCACCCCGATCCCATATCACGATGAAATCGCGTTTCAATGCACAAATTTTTCGACAAATATAAGTCGGTCCTAATGCATGGTGACAGAAAATGTAACCGGACCCTCGAGTCTCTTCATTGTTGTTCCATCATCGTTATTGCACCCACATTGCAGGACGATTTTACGGAAGGGTTAAGTTACAATTATAAAGTTAAACACATCAAATTCCACTTCTCAACTAGAATTCTTTATATGAGTTTTTCATTAGGATGGTGTATTGCTTATCCGGGCATGTTCTTACATGCAGAGGCTCACTGCACCTAAAAGGCTATGTTTAATACTTTTTTCATTCAAGGTCACCATATCTTTAAATGAATGTCTGCAAGACCTCAATGGTTGATGCTTTTGGCAATGTCAAACTAGGAAAATTGGAACACTTCTCTGTTATTGCCCCGTTCAAACACCCTTCCGCCATGCACTCCAACCGTTGCCCCCAGTTACACAGACTATCAATCGCTTTAATATTCATTTTAGTGGACATGACAACCCCTGACAAACCCAATGGTTTCGCCCCTCTCCTCCCCCTCCCTCCCTCCCCCCCCCCCCCATGAAAGATCATCGGTCAGCAACAGTGATGACTTGTTTTCAGGACAAGTTTATAATAACAGAGTTAGATGACAACCAAGAAAGGGAGCGTAACTTTTCTGGAGTAACTAGCCTTTCATTTTCAAAATTATCGTATGCCTTCCCTGACAGTTCAAAACCATCCAGCTCTCCCATGTGAGCCAGTTCCGATAAGTTTAAGTCTTTTCCGTCAATTAACACCAATGAGGATTTTTCTTTCTTTCACTGCTTTTACAATGTTTTGGTTTCTAAGCCTCCAAGTCTATTTATTAACCACCAAACATAACCTGATAACAGAAGGAGCAAGAAAATCTTTTGAAGGGGTATTTCAAGTTTAATTATGCACTTATTCTACACCGTAGATTTGTTGAATTAAATCTATTAAATTTTGGCAATTAATTTCAAAACAAATTCTACGTTTCAAAGTTACAAAAGTATGCAAAACAATTAAGAATGGTAATTCTTATCTTTTGAGTATATGAACCATAGCAGTAATGGTGTGAAAGAAGAAATATCAAAGGACCATTTTAGCGTACGTTTCTTCGTTAGGATTGTTAAAATATTTTCGTGTACAGTAACGTTCTAATTTAACATTAGGTCCTTTAAGTGGCTGAATTGGGGAAAACATAATTGGACACCTTTGAGAATCGCTTAATATTCGTTATATTACGTACCTATTTTGGCCCATCCTACTTACATACGTCACCCCTGTGGTGAAGTCGAAGAGAACGATCCAACATGGTCACTGCAGTTCACACGGCACAGTAAGCCAACTACTTAGCGTACAGTGTAATACAGTAGAATCCCATCGTGAAATGTTATAAGGGAATTTACAGGTTCCTCACGGGAACCTGGAAATAATGTAACTCAAAAACTTTCCTGGGAGCTTTGTTGTCTTCACGAAAGGTAGTTTTATTATTACATACAAATTAAAGCACATGGTATTAGGCCTATAAGTTTTGTTTAGTAACTTTTTCTTAGGAAACATTTCTTCTTCAATATTCTGACGGTACCAGCATATCAGAGTATAAGTATGGTGCCGAAAAGAGGTTCACTTTCGACACCGTACCTGCTGTGAAGGTATACTGTAGGGTGGATTGAAGGGGGGGGGGGGAAGACGGCGGAAATCAGCTCCCAACCTGAATGTCCAACTTATAGTATTGGGGATAACACCTTCCCTTTTAGAAAAAGTATGTGTGCGGCCCGGACGTAATGGTGTGGGCTTATCATCATGCAGTTTGCCAATGCTTGTAGCTAGGCGGCCATTTCATGAACTCGGGGAGGAGCTTGTCAATTGTCAACTCATCAAATGTGCAATGCTCTGCATCAATAAACCTGTCCCTCAGTCCAAATGATAAGGGAAAGCATGGTCGACTCTGCGTTTGGAGCTCCATCTGCATTTCCCATGCAGAAACAGGCAGAGATTGTAGAAATCACCCTTGAGATCTTTTGATTTACAATCAGTGGTGCCACCAGAATCTGGTGATGGGGGGCACCACAGACGACGTCGTAATGCTACCTCAGTTAAACCCCTAAGTCTGCCCAAATTGTACCTTTTTAAGCGTCCCTTCGATTTCATACAGCAGTGGGATATCCTTCCTTTGTCACCTTACATAACGGTGGGTCGGGGGGGGGGGGGTTCTAAGGGGGGTCCCCTCTCCTTTAATATTTGAGAATTTTTTTTAACCTTAGGGTTGCTATTAGCTGCAAAATGGTGCTATCTTTGGGATATTTTCGGAACTTTATGATCATATATGGTTGGAAAATGTCCATACTTTGGTAAATTTTAAGTGTTTGGTTAGGTGAAAGAGGGGAGTATGTTGTCAACGAACCGCCCGAAGCTCCTCCCTTTTGGCTACTTTACTGCCTTCTATTCGAGGAAAGTTTTTACACAAAATAAAAAAGTTCGTGGGGTCTACAGAAACATTCTTGGACTATTACGAAATTTTTCACAGTTGTAAAAGGGTATCTAAAGCTGAAAGACACAATACAGGGGCCCCTGGAAGCCCTCGGTTAATCATATAAAATGGGGCACTGCCGCACTGACATCAGGGAGTAGCTAGGATGAATGTTTTAGGGGGCCTAGGTATCAAATGGGGTGGGGGTTACGGCATTCATCGCCGTTCTTAATCCTTACACGTTTTATTAAGACGCAAACATCGGAGGGGGGGGGGGGCTAACAAACATTTGGGACCCATCCCCTCGTATCCACGAGCCTGATTGACATGCTGCTTATTACCTGATATCCAAATGATACTATAGAGTATGACACCGAGCACTTTTACAACTATCGTATTTTTACTAATTTTGAACGAAAATCGTAACGAACAGCTTCCAGGTATTGGTAATGGGAGGGAGAGAGAATATATGTGCAGGGAGGTGATATTAGACGACCCTGATAGTTATAGCAAAAGGGGTGAAAGACTTACATGAAAGTGGCAATTTTTAGCCATAACTCCTTCGCTTACCACTTTCACTACAACTGATAGGAAAATGAGGTCCTCCAGAGAAAATGTTGAAATTAAACACTGAACAGTTACAAGCGATTTCGTGGCATCTTCCAAAATATAATTCACATGCTTTGCAGAGCGGCCCGAGGAGGAAATGTAAGACCCATGCATCTTCGACTTGTTGACGTCATTTATTTCATTTTTATGCAAATCAGTTTGAGAGCTCAGCTAGAGAAACCTTTTTGGAATCTTTTAAAGCCCAGTTTGTACTTAGTTGATCATTATTTGCAAAGCTCCCCCTACCCCTAGCGCTCATCGCCCCCTGAGTTGTGCAAAGGTCCCGGGGACAATAAGGCCCCCGTTATGAACTACTGTCTTATAGACAGTAAAACTTCTCTCTACTAAGTTACTTGTATTACCCCTCCTCCAATTTAAACAAAACCACCTGCCATGCCTAGTGCAAGCTTGCTGTAGCCAGGAAATGACCTGAAGGGGCGAGAGGGCTTCCAGGAGCGAAATATATTTTTAGGGGGTGAGATAAACTTAAATGCATTAATGCAATGGTCATTTTAATTTTCTATAGGACAATTTTTGGGGAAGGGATTCAGGCCCTGTGCCTCTTATTGACGGCCTTGATCTATTTCATCTCCTAAATAAAGTTACAGTAGCTTGCATTCGCACTGAGTTATGATTGCTCAAGGCTATACCAATAGGTTACTGTGTGTTAGTTATCGAGAACAACTGACTCCTCAAGTCATCATTGACCAACCAGAGGGAAGCTACTGTTTGTATTAGTATAAAAAAATGCACTCGCCAATTGTATTGAGGGGTGTAATCATATTCCTAAATATGTTTGGGGTGATGTCATATCCCCTTTAAAAAGGGCCCCCTGGTACTCGGAGCTAGAGGAGGGGCCACGCCAGAAGCCCCGGGAACAGGGGCGTAGCGAAGGTGTTATCTTTGGGGGGTGTGGAGATTATGTTTTGCCGACGGATCTGGTAATGCGTAGCGCGAAAACGAGCTTCAGCGGGTGGGGTCAAGGGCCCCGACTAAGGAACCCTGGTGAGGTCCAGGGGCGCAGCCCCCGGAAGCTCTGAGGTTTAAGTATATCTCTGGGTGAAAAATTAAGTCTCAGGATGGATATATTTTGGTTCATAATGCATCATCAAATACAAGCTACATCCCCACTAACTTAAATACATTAGCCTACAATCTTGGACAAAACTGTTGGGACGCTTTGTCATAATGTTCTTGAATCTCCGGAGTTCCCAGGTTTACATGAAGCTCCCGCTCCCCCTTCCAAAGTTGCGCAGAGAGAATGACTGTATGCCGTGAAAATGGTCAACTTTGTGAAGGGGAGCGGGGGTGTCCCAACGAGTTTTGTCCAGGATTGTCTGAGTTTTAAGTGAGCGATTAACGAGGACAAATTCGATAGAAAAATGATTAATTCTCCGAGCAGCTGTATTCAGTACACTTTTTCGGAGGCTTATAGGCCTGAGGATTTTAGCCAAATGAAAGTATAATTTAAAATTGTTTTAATGTGTTGTTTGGTTTATTTGTTTATACTGATTTATTCTTGGTCGGCGAGATCATAATGGATAGACTGTTTCAGGTATTCGCAGGGAATGCCAGGCAGAAATGTTTACGTTCCGTAACGATGTCTATGGCAGCCATATGCGTTGCATTTTTTAGCGAATTAAAAGGAGGATGACAACTTTTCTTAAGTTATAAGAAGGAAAACAAAACAACTTCTTTCATGGATAGATCGAAGAGTCTCACTGCTATTGCAAACTAGTGGTAAGAAGGCAAGATTTTAACTGAAAGAGCGCCACGATCTACCATGAAATGTTAAAAGCAGAACTGCAAGCCAAGCTTTTTATTATAACGATGGTAGATCGTTAATTAGGGCTGGTTTTAGACATATTTTGAAGCGAATTTGATGCCTATGACAACATTTTTTCATGTTACATGAAGCTGATGACGTATCTATTATGCTTCTTTTAGCCGACTCAATTTCTTTACACTTTGCTTCAAATTTGCTCTCAAAAACAAATGGTAGACCGTTTGGTTAACTTAGCCTTCACCCCCGGTCTCGTCAAATTAGCATGTATGGCATATTTCCTGTATAGTTTCAGCTACTCAAATGAAAGTTACTGCGTTATAAAGGTGAAATGAATATACATTCAAGTACTTTTTAACTTATTTCTGGTAAATTACTTTAATATAAAGTAATAGGCAGGATACAACACGTACTTCTGCTGAATGTTCTTTTTATTTGGTACCTGTTCAGACAGTGCGAGCCCAAAATACGTGACTATTGAAAATGCCTTCCTGAACGAGAGGACGCTTTGAACTTATTTAGTTACCTTCCCAATGCTTTTAGCTTCAGTAGTATTATATTAACAAGAACTTCAATATGGACTCAGAATATGCTGATTTTTTTTTGTTACTGTTCTCTTATACCTAAAGAAAAGACACCTACCCTTTTGCGAATCAGCGCAACGCAAAGAAACACTTTCTACCATGGGCCGCGAGCAGTTCTACCTTCTCGAATTTCTCAGACAATCTTGGACAAAACTGTTGGGACGCTTTGTCATAATGTTCTTGAATCTCCGTTCCCAGGTTTACATGAAGCCCCCGCTCCCCCTTCCAAAGTTGCGCAGAGAGAATGACTGTATGCCGTGAAAATGGTCAACTTTGTGAAGGGGAGCGGGGGTGTCCCAACGAGTTTTGTCCAGGATTGTCTGAGTTTTAAGTGAGCGATTAACGAGGACAAATTCGATAGAAAAATGATTAATTCTCCGAGCAGCTGTATTCAGTACACTTTTTCGGAGGCTTATAGGCCTGAGGATTTTAGCCAAATGAAAGTATAATTTAAAATTGTTTTAATGTGTTGTTTGGTTTATTTGTTTATACTGATTTATTCTTGGTCGGCGAGATCATAATGGATAGACTGTTTCAGGTATTCGCAGGGAATGCCAGGCAGAAATGTTTACGTTCCGTAACGATGTCTATGGCAGCCATATGCGTTGCATTTTTTAGCGAATTAAAAGGAGGATGACAACTTTTCTTAAGTTGTAAGAAGGAAAACAAAACAACTTCTTTCATGGATAGATCGAAGAGTCTCACCGCTATTGCAAACTAGTGGTAAGAAGGCAAGATTTTAACTGAAAGAGCGCCACGATCTACCATGAAATGTTAAAAGCAGAACTGCAAGCCAAGCTTTTTATTATAACGATGGTAGATCGTTAATTAGGGCTGGTTTTAGACATATTTTGAAGCGAATATGATGCCTATGACGACATTTTTTCATGTTACATGAAGCTGACGACGTATCTATTATGCCTTCTTTTAGCCGACTCAATTTCTTTACATTTTGCTTTCAAATTTGCTCTCAAAACAAATGGTAGACCGTTTGGTTAACTTAGCCTTCACCCCCGGTCTCGTCAAATTAGCATGTATGGCATATTTCCTGTATAGTTTCAGCTACTCAAATGAAAGTTACTGCGTTATAAAGGTGAAATGAATATACATTCAAGTACTTTTTAACTTATTTCTGGTAAATTACTTTAATATAAAGTAACAGGCAGGATACAACACGTACTTCTGCTGAATGTTCTTTTTATTTGGTACCTGTTCAGACAGTGTGAGCCCAAAATACGTGACTATTGAAAATGCCTTCCTGAACGAGAGGACGCTTTGAACTTATTTAGTTACCTTCCCAATGCTTTTAGCTTCAGTAGTATTATATTAACAAGAACTTCAATATGGACTCAGAATATGCTGATTTTTTTTTTGTTACTGTTCTCTTATACCTAAAGAAAAGACACCTACCCTTTTGCGAATCAGCGCAACGCAAAGAAACACTTTCTACAATGGGCCGCGAGCAGTTCTACCTTCTCGCATTTCTCAGACAATCTTGGACAAAACTGTTGGGACGCTTTGTCATAATGTTCTTGAATCTCCGGAGTTCCCAGGTTTACATGAAGCTCCCGCTCCCCCTTCCAAAGTTGCGCAGAGAGAATGACTGTATGCCGTGAAAATGGTCAACTTTGTGAAGGGGAGCGGGGGTGTCCCAACGAGTTTTGTCCAGGATTGTCTGAGTTTTAAGTGAGCGATTAACGAGGACAAATTCGATAGAAAAATGATTAATTCTCCGAGCAGCTGTATTCAGTACACTTTTTCGGAGGCTTATAGGCCTGAGGATTTTAGCCAAATGAAAGTATAATTTAAAATTGTTTTAATGTGTTGTTTGGTTTATTTGTTTATACTGATTTATTCTTGGTCGGCGAGATCATAATGGATAGACTGTTTCAGGTATTCGCAGGGAATGCCAGGCAGAAATGTTTACGTTCCGTAACGATGTCTATGGCAGCCATATGCGTTGCATTTTTTAGCGAATTAAAAGGAGGATGACAACTTTTCTTAAGTTGTAAGAAGGAAAACAAAACAACTTCTTTCATGGATAGATCGAAGAGTCTCACTGCTATTGCAAACTAGTGGTAAGAAGGCAAGATTTTAACTGAAAGAGCGCCACGATCTACCATGAAATGTTAAAAGCAGAACTGCAAGCCAAGCTTTTTATTATAACGATGGTAGATCGTTAATTAGGGCTGGTTTTAGACATATTTTGAAGCGAATATGATGCCTATGACGACATTTTTTCATGTTACATGAAGCTGACGACGTATCTATTATGCCTTCTTTTAGCCGACTCAATTTCTTTACATTTTGCTTTCAAATTTGCTCTCAAAACAAATGGTAGACCGTTTGGTTAACTTAGCCTTCACCCCCGGTCTCGTCAAATTAGCATGTATGGCATATTTCCTGTATAGTTTCAGCTACTCAAATGAAAGTTACTGCGTTATAAAGGTGAAATGAATATACGTTCAAGTATTTTTTAACTTATTTCTGGTAAATTAACTTTAATATAAAGTAACAGGCAGGATACAACACGTACTTCTGCTGAATGTTCTTTTTATTTGGTACCTGTTCAGACAGTGTGAGCCCAAAATACGTGACTATTGAAAATGCCTTCCTGAACGAGAGGACGCTTTGAACTTATTTAGTTACCTTCCCAATGCTTTTAGCTTCAGTAGTATTATATTAACAAGAACTTCAATATGGACTCAGAATATGCTGATTTTTTTTTTGTTACTGTTCTCTTATACCTAAAGAAAAGACACCTACCCTTTTGCGAATCAGCGCAACGCAAAGAAACACTTTCTACAATGGGCCGCGAGCAGTTCTACCTTCTCGCATTTCTCAGACAATCTTGGACAAAACTGTTGGGACGCTTTGTCATAATGTTCTTGAATCTCCGGAGTTCCCAGGTTTACATGAAGCTCCCGCTCCCCCTTCCAAAGTTGCGCAGAGAGAATGACTGTATGCCGTGAAAATGGTCAACTTTGTGAAGGGGAGCGGGGGTGTCCCAACGAGTTTTGTCCAGGATTGTCTGAGTTTTAAGTGAGCGATTAACGAGGACAAATTCGATAGAAAAATGATTAATTCTCCGAGCAGCTGTATTCAGTACACTTTTTCGGAGGCTTATAGGCCTGAGGATTTTAGCCAAATGAAAGTATAATTTAAAATTGTTTTAATGTGTTGTTTGGTTTATTTGTTTATACTGATTTATTCTTGGTCGGCGAGATCATAATGGATAGACTGTTTCAGGTATTCGCAGGGAATGCCAGGCAGAAATGTTTACGTTCCGTAACGATGTCTATGGCAGCCATATGCGTTGCATTTTTTAGCGAATTAAAAGGAGGATGACAACTTTTCTTAAGTTATAAGAAGGAAAACAAAACAACTTCTTTCATGGATAGATCGAAGAGTCTCACTGCTATTGCAAACTAGTGGTAAGAAGGCAAGATTTTAACTGAAAGAGCGCCACGATCTACCATGAAATGTTAAAAGCAGAACTGCAAGCCAAGCTTTTTATTATAACGATGGTAGATCGTTAATTAGGGCTGGTTTTAGACATATTTTGAAGCGAATTTGATGCCTATGACGACATTTTTTCATGTTACATGAAGCTGATGACGTATCTATTATGCCTTCTTTTAGCCGACTCAATTTCTTTACATTTTGCTTTCAAATTTGCTCTCAAAACAAATGGTAGACCGTTTGGTTAACTTAGCCTTCACCCCCGGTCTCGTCAAATTAGCATGTATGGCATATTTCCTGTATAGTTTCAGCTACTCAAATGAAAGTTACTGCGTTTATAAAGGTGAAATGAATATACATTCAAGTACTTTTTAACTTATTTCTGGTAAATTACTTTAATATAAAGTAACAGGCAGGATACAAACACGTACTTCTGCTGAATGTTCTTTTTATTTGGTACCTGTTCAGACAGTGCGAGCCCAAAATACGTGACTATTGAAAATGCCTTCCTGAACGAGAGGACGCTTTGAACTTATTTAGTTACCTTCCCAATGCTTTTAGCTTCAGTAGTATTATATTAACAAGAACTTCAATATGGACTCAGAATATGCTGATTTTTTTTTGTTACTGTTCTCTTATACCTAAAGAAAAGACACCTACCCTTTTGCGAATCAGCGCAACGCAAAGAAACACTTTCTACCATGGGCCGCGAGCAGTTCTACCTTCTCGAATTTCTCAGACAATCTTGGACAAAACTGTTGGGACGCTTTGTCATAATGTTCTTGAATCTCCGTTCCCAGGTTTACATGAAGCCCCCGCTCCCCCTTCCAAAGTTGCGCAGAGAGAATGACTGTATGCCGTGAAAATGGTCAACTTTGTGAAGGGGAGCGGGGGTGTCCCAACGAGTTTTTGTCCAGGATTGTCCTGAGTTTTAAGTGAGCGATTAACGAGGACAAATTCGATAGAAAAATGATTAATTCTCCGAGCAGCTGTATTCAGTACACTTTTTCGGAGGCTTATAGGCCTGAGGATTTTAGCCAAATGAAAGTATAATTTAAAATTGTTTTAATGTGTTGTTTGGTTTATTTGTTTATACTGATTTATTCTTGGTCGGCGAGATCATAATGGATAGACTGTTTCAGGTATTCGCAGGGAATGCCAGGCAGAAATGTTTACGTTCCGTAACGATGTCTATGGCAGCCATATGCGTTGCATTTTTTAGCGAATTAAAAGGAGGATGACAACTTTTCTTAAGTTATAAGAAGGAAAACAAAACAACTTCTTTCATGGATAGATCGAAGAGTCTCACTGCTATTGCAAACTAGTGGTAAGAAGGCAAGATTTTAACTGAAAGAGCGCCACGATCTACCATGAAATGTTAAAAGCAGAACTGCAAGCCAAGCTTTTTATTATAACGATGGTAGATCGTTAATTAGGGCTGGTTTTAGACATATTTTGAAGCGAATTTGATGCCTATGACGACATTTTTTCATGTTACATGAAGCTGATGACGTATCTATTATGCCTTCTTTTAGCCGACTCAATTTCTTTACATTTTGCTTTCAAATTTGCTCTCAAAACAAATGGTAGACCGTTTGGTTAACTTAGCCTTCACCCCGGTCTCGTCAAATTAGCATGTATGGCATATTTCCTGTATAGTTTCAGCTACTCAAATGAAAGTTACTGCGTTATAAAGGTGAAATGAATATACATTCAAGTACTTTTTAACTTATTTCTGGTAAATTACTTTAATATAAAGTAACAGGCAGGATACAACACGTACTTCTGCTGAATGTTCTTTTTATTTGGTACCTGTTCAGACAGTGCGAGCCCAAAATACGTGACTATTGAAAATGCCTTCCTGAACGAGAGGACGCTTTGAACTTATTTAGTTACCTTCCCAATGCTTTTAGCTTCAGTAGTATTATATTAACAAGAACTTCAATATGGACTCAGAATATGCTGATTTTTTTTTGTTACTGTTTCTCTTATACCTAAAGAAAAGACACCTACCCTTTTGCGAATCAGCGCAACGCAAAGAAACACTTTCTACCATGGGCCGCGAGCAGTTCTACCTTCTCGAATTTCTCAGACAATCTCGGACAAAACTGTTGGGACGCTTTGTCATAATGCTCTTGAATCTCCGTTCCCAGGTTTACATGAAGCCCCCGCTCCCCCTTCCAAAGTTGCGCAGAGAGAATGACTGTATGCCGTGAAAATGGTCAACTTTGTGAAGGGGAGCGGGGGTGTCCCAACGAGTTTTGTCCAGGATTGTCTGAGTTTTAAGTGAGCGATTAACGAGGACAAATTCGATAGAAAAATGATTAATTCTCCGAGCAGCTGTATTCAGTACACTTTTTCGGAGGCTTATAGGCCTGAGGATTTTAGCCAAATGAAAGTATAATTTAAAATTGTTTTAATGTGTTGTTTGGTTTATTTGTTTATACTGATTTATTCTTGGTCGGCGAGATCATAATGGATAGACTGTTTCAGGTATTCGCAGGGAATGCCAGGCAGAAATGTTTACGTTCCGTAACGATGTCTATGGCAGCCATATGCGTTGCATTTTTTTAGCGAATTAAAAGGAGGATGACAACTTTTCTTAAGTTATAAGAAGGAAAACAAAACAACTTCTTTCATGGATAGATCGAAGAGTCTCACTGCTATTGCAAACTAGTGGTAAGAAGGCAAGATTTTAACTGAAAGAGCGCCACGATCTACCATGAAATGTTAAAAGCAGAACTGCAAGCCAAGCTTTTTATTATAACGATGGTAGATCGTTAATTAGGGCTGGTTTTAGACATATTTTGAAGCGAATTTGATGCCTATGACGACATTTTTTCATGTTACATGAAGCTGATGACGTATCTATTATGCCTTCTTTTAGCCGACTCAATTTCTTTACATTTTGCTTTCAAATTTGCTCTCAAAACAAATGGTAGACCGTTTGGTTAACTTAGCCTTCACCCCCGGTCTCGTCAAATTAGCATGTATGGCATATTTCCTGTATAGTTTCAGCTACTCAAATGAAAGTTACTGCGTTATAAAGGTGAAATGAATATACATTCAAGTACTTTTTAACTTATTTCTGGTAAATTACTTTAATATAAAGTAACAGGCAGGATACAACACGTACTTCTGCTGAATGTTCTTTTTATTTGGTACCTGTTCAGACAGTGCGAGCCCAAAATACGTGACTATTGAAAATGCCTTCCTGAACGAGAGGACGCTTTGAACTTATTTAGTTACCTTCCCAATGCTTTTAGCTTCAGTAGTATTATATTAACAAGAACTTCACTATGGACTCAGAATATGCTGATTTTTTTTTGTTACTGTTCTCTTATACCTAAAGAAAAGACACCTACCCTTTTGCGAATCAGCGCAACGCAAAGAAACACTTTCTACCATGGGCCGCGAGCAGTTCTACCTTCTCGAATTTCTCAGACAATCTCGGACAAAACTGTTGGGACGCTTTGTCATAATGTTCTTGAATCTCCGTTCCCAGGTTTACATGAAGCCCCCGCTCCCCCTTCCAAAGTTGCGCAGAGAGAATGACTGTATGCCGTGAAAATGGTCAACTTTGTGAAGGGGAGCGGGGGTGTCCCAACGAGTTTTGTCCAGGATTGTCTGAGTTTTAAGTGAGCGATTAACGAGGACAAATTCGATAGAAAAATGATTAATTCTCCGAGCAGCTGTATTCAGTACACTTTTTCGGAGGCTTATAGGCCTGAGGATTTTAGCCAAATGAAAGTATAATTTAAAAATTGTTTTAATGTGTTTGTTTGGTTTATTTGTTTATACTGATTTATTCTTGGTCGGCGAGATCATAATGGATAGACTGTTTCAGGTATTCGCAGGGAATGCCAGGCAGAAATGTTTACGTTCCGTAACGATGTCTATGGCAGCCATATGCGTTGCATTTTTTAGCGAATTAAAAGGAGGATGACAACTTTTCTTAAGTTATAAGAAGGAAAACAAAACAACTTCTTTCATGGATAGATCGAAGAAGTCTCACTGCTATTGCAAACTAGTGGTAAGAGGCAAGATTTTAACTGAAAGAGCGCCACGATCTACCATGAAATGTTAAAAGCAGAACTGCAAGCCAAGCTTTTTATTATAACGATGGTAGATCGTTAATTAGGGCTGGTTTTAGACATATTTTGAAGCGAATTTGATGCCTATGACGACATTTTTTCATGTTACATGAAGCTGATGACGTATCTATTATGCCTTCTTTTAGCCGACTCAATTTCTTTACATTTTGCTTTCAAATTTGCTCTCAAAACAAATGGTAGACCGTTTGGTTAACTTAGCCTTCACCCCAGTCTCGTCAAATTAGCATGTATGGCATATTTCCTGTATAGTTTCAGCTACTCAAATGAAAGTTACTGCGTTATAAAGGTGAAATGAATATACATTCAAGTACTTTTTAACTTATTTCTGGTAAATTACTTTAATATAAAGTAATAGGCAGGATACAACACGTACTTCTGCTGAATGTTCTTTTTATTTGGTACCTGTTCAGACAGTGCGAGCCCAAAATACGTGACTATTGAAAATGCCTTCCTGAACGAGAGGACGCTTTGAACTTATTTAGTTACCTTCCCAATGCTTTTAGCTTCAGTAGTATTATATTAACAAGAACTTCAATATGGACTCAGAATATGCTGATTTTTTTTTGTTACTGTTCTCTTATACCTAAAGAAAAGACACCTACCCTTTTGCGAATCAGCGCAACGCAAAGAAACACTTTCTACCATGGGCCGCGAGCAGTTCTACCTTCTCGAATTTCTCAGACAATCTCGGACAAAACTGTTGGGACGCTTTGTCATAATGTTCTTGAATCTCCGTTCCCAGGTTTACATGAAGCCCCCGCTCCCCCTTCCAAAGTTGCGCAGAGAGAATGACTGTATGCCGTGAAAATGGTCAACTTTGTGAAGGGGAGCGGGGGTGTCCCAACGAGTTTTGTCCAGGATTGTAGCTATTCCTCTCGTCAGGCCGCTATAGTTTTAAGCTGTTGGGATCCAGAGGTCCGCCAGTGCTTTAGCTAGGATCATGGGCGTCCGCAGAAAAAAATTCAAGGGGGGGGCAAAATTTTTTAGGGGCCCAACTTATTCCATGGGAAATATTTACTCCCAGAAAAGAGTTTAGATGCTACTTTTTCACACAGTGTTGACAAAGGCATAGCCAGGAATTTGTCATGGGTGGGGGGGGGGGGGGGAGAAGCTCATAGACAGACTCTCAGCGCTCCGCGCCACCATGAGTTGGCGCGGAGCGCAAGAAAATTTTGGCCCAAAATGCTTCCCAGATCGCTGGAAATGGCACTCCCAAGGCCTTTTTACCGCATATAAAAAGGGGGAAACATAAACAATATCGTAAATAAAAACTTTAAAAAATACCAAAATATGCTCGGGGGGCTGCTGGGGCCTGAGTGTTGATATTTTTATTTAATTCCTGTTTTGAGAGTAGAAATTCACACTGATTGAACTGTTAAGAAATGTTAATGTTATACTTTCTTCGTTTTTTTCTTTATTTTTTCTTCGTTTTTTCAAGTTTTTGATTTCCAGGGGGGGGGGGCAAGTGCCCCCCCTTGCCCCCCCCCCCTTCCGGACGCCCATGGCTAGGATGCTTTCTCAATGCGACATTTACGGATCTGTGGCCTGGGGGAGGGGTCTAGGGGCCCCTTTGAAAATTTTTGGAATTTGAAAGGTGCCTAGATCGCAAATGGTGCAATATTTGAGTGGATTTCTGCCCTATTAATCAGTTAATGAGGAACCTCAAAATTTACACCCGGGTAGAATTTACGTGCAGGTTTTTTGTGCGACATTTGTCGCCGTTTATGCGACATTATCCCACAAGTAGGGGCTGGCTAAACACTGGGCCGGCCTAAGGGCCCCTGGTGGGGGTCCGGGGGCTTCTCCCCCGGAAGCTCTGAGGTTTAAGCATAATCTCTGGGCAAAAATTAAGTCTCATGCAGGATTGGTATATTTTGGTTCATAATGCATTATCCAGTGCAAAGATTACGGTTAATTCTAATGTGTTAGGCTATTCTTCCCGTCATGCCACTATACTTCAGGAGCTGAACCTGTCGTTCAGAATTGGAACACTATGTGTTCAGCATTTGAACACTAGACGCGTCAGGCGTTCAAATACGATAAGTGGATAGGCGTCCGGCGTTCAAAAAGAAGAAAAAGTGTTCAGAATCTTAACGCAAGCGTTCAAAATATGCTTTGAACGCCAGGATCTGAAGATGGGTTCTGTATATCTGTTTCATTTTGGTGTTGAAAAGTTAAAAGCCCGAGATTGCCGTAAAGGGAAGACACGCGCTGCACGCATTATTTTTTTCCCAGGATGTTTGTGGGTAAACCGGATCCTCAGAAGTTTGCAAAATGTGTTTGAAGTCAAGGTTAGGGTTTAGAAGACGGGCTAAGGATACCCTCTACATGGGTAATCTGGTGCTGCTCCCCATGGTGATGATAAAATTGAGGAATAATGTGCAGAAAGTGGTTTCTCAAGAATGTCATGTGACCCGAAATAGTGCACCTATACGGAAGCCGTCACTCGTTCAATTACACCGACGGCCGTTGATACGGCCGTATAAGGCCGTCACATGCATAATCAATTTGCCGACGGGCCTTCAACTTGAATGGGCCAATTACATGAAGAACCGAAAATGGAAATGGCCGATAACAGACTGTCCCGTTTTTTCTTTCTCTTATTTCTTTTCATTCTCCGTCTCCCTTTCCCTACCTTCCTTTCCCTTTCTTTTCCCTCCTTCTCTCTTCTTTTCCTCCTCTCCTCTTTTCCTCTTCTTTTCCTTTCCCTCTCCTCTTTTTGCCGACAGACCGAAAATTTGCAGACGGGGGACCAAATATTGGCGTGTGTGACACCCCCACCCCCCGCTCGCTACGGCCCTGCTCGGGAGTTGTGGGCTTTAAAACCAAGCTCCTTCAAGTTATAAAGAGCATCAGATGTCCACTAAACAAACCACAGCAATTAAAGTATAATCACTTTTTTACTAAGACCAAAGGCCCCTGGTCGTTTCGTAAGACAGCGGGGGGGGGGGGCGTTTGGGGTGGTAATGGAAAGGATTCACATAAGTGGAGAGGGTGTTTCTCAGATAGGTGAAGTACATAATCTTGGTTAGATTTTGACAGGCACATAAGTAGCGTAAAAGGAGTGGGGAAGGGGTAACTTCTCCCCCTTCCCGGAGAAAATGTCGGGGATAAATCGGTGTAAAACAAAAACGAAAACAAGGGGAAGAAAACAGAAATGAAATCAAAAAGGAAACAAAAGAGGAGAACAAAAGAAAAATGAAGAAAGAATAAAGGGAACAAATTAGAAAACAGAAAAAAGCGAAAGGAAGAAAATAGCAGACCTACAGGAATTATTGAAGAAAGGAGGCCAAGAAGAGGAGCAGGACTACGGCCTAATAATGAGGGGAAGAGTGATGGGATGAGTAATTAGGACAATTAAGGGGCGATGGAAAAGACGGAACGGTAAGGGGAAGGAGCCTGACAGATCGAAGGGTAGAGAAGACAAGACTGGGACGACGTTGGCCCCATGGATCGATTCAAGCTGGCTTTACAAGGAAAGGATAGGATAGAATTAGGCAGGGAGGAAAAGGGATGCTTATGGCAAAAGTTAAGAGGTCTGGTGTTCCCAGTTAGCACCCTCTGCAGCCCGCCACTGGTCTTCCTGCCGACAGCAAAATGGCCAGCTTTACTCCCGTCCTTCAGCGGAAAACGCGACAGAAATACAGACAGTATATGTAATTTGTCATTCATGGATATATGAATTGTTTTTGACCACCATGAAAAATATTTCCTTTCTCAGAGAGTTTTGCTATCGGTCCTGCATCGAATCGCTTGCGGTATTCCGGTTGGGCACCCTTAATAACTCTAGCGATCTGCGTTCGGAATACTAACGTATTTCCGCCCGCGTTTTCTGACGTGTTATACACTGGGTTTGGCATTGTTATTTATGGTTCCTTTTGAAAAATGTCCCCATGAAAATTCCAAAACAATCGAAAGGTCCTTCTTTCTTTGCTATACTTGCGTATATGAAGTACCACAGAATTTCTAGGATTTCGGTAGTGAACCAGGGGGGATCTAGGATTCCAAGGAGGGAAGTTTCCAGGTGGGTCGGGACTGACGCGTAAGCGGCAATGCGAGCGCGATAGCTCGAGCCATTGTGCGTGGGGTCCATGGTCCCGTTCAAGACTCCCTGGTAGGGGCCAGGGGGCGAAGTCCCCGGAGACTGGCATTTTAGGCTTTTAGGGGCCTTTAATGGAAGAAAATTGTGATCAATTTCTAAGAAACACAAAGCCATCAGCAATCGCAGAATACCTTTTTAGCAGATCGGGCCCTGGAGAATTGAACCGGTTCTACTGCGTCGTAAGTCCAAATTCGTTACTATTGCAACAGGCTACTGTCCCCTCTCCTAATAGGCCACGCTCAGGCTACGCTCCAGCCAATAACCCACTAGGAGAATGCAAACAGATTAGAGAACATTCTTTCCCATTACTATATATAACATTCAAAGTTCCGGTGTGTATGATAAAATGATATATTTACTTCTATAAGTTCTCTTGCTTATATGGTCGGCTCTCCAGCCCAAGCTGGTGTTCGGCTGTCTCCTGCAAAAAACTAAAATTTGCTAGCAACGGCCGTATTCCTGCATACCTGCAGTGTACAAGTACAACACAAATGTTAAATACCGCAGTGTCCATGCTGACACTACATGCGAAACGAAACAAGGTAGAATTAATTTATTTTGTGGAATTTCATGTTCATTTTATACTTTAATATTTTTCTGGGAAGAAGGGGGTTCCGGAAACCAGGAAACCCCTGGTTTCCGGATCCCCACTTGGTGGGCGGCCGGGTGTTTCGAGTTTACGACAGTAATACGTACAGCCCAAAACCGACTCGAAGCCGCTCCCTAAGTAGTGCTTCCGTTTGAAGTTTGGCATACTTTAAGTTAAAGACAGACAGTCATCACCCCAAAGTATATTTTTAGTGTATGTATATCAAAATTCTCAGTTGGTGACTACTCTTTGATTGACATCAAAGCTTAAAAATTTGAAAGATGCAAAGTAGCTCACATTCCACACAAGGCAGAGAGAGTACTTTTATTACATTTTATAGCCTTGTATGCTCACCAGGACATGGCCTTAAGCAATAAAACAGGTTTATTCTTGCACAAGGAAGAGCCTCATACAATTATGGGAGGAGCTAGAAGATGCATAGTTGGGAGAATTGGAACTGTCTGGGATCGTGAAAATTCCCCTTTAAATCACTGTGCAATTAATAGTAAGAAAGGCCTGGGTAGCCTGAAACCCGAGTTTGAAAGCAGGGGTGGGCAGTGGCGCTGCCAGGCTTTGGTGATTAGGGGGACACAACAGATGATGTCTTAATGGCACTTCAGTTAACCTCCCAAGTCTGTGCAAAATGCGTTTTTTTTCCGTGTGCTCACTGCTTTCGTATACACAGTGTGGATCCTTCCTTTGTCAGGTGTCACTGCACTAAGGTGCCGTCCTGGGGGAGGGGTCTAAGGGTAGGGGGTTTCCCCTCCCCTTTGAGAAATGTTTGTTTATTTGAAGTTGCTTAGATGCAAAATGGTACTATCTTTATGACATTTTTAGAGCTGATCACATACCTGTATGGCTGGAAAATGTCCATAGTTTAGTGAATTGTAATTTTTCCGACTGGCTGATGTTTTTTGCAACTGAGTGGCGACGCTTTAATATTCCTTTTTTTCTGCGCCCTGCGTTTTATTTTTTATATGTGCCCTGCGTTTTGAATACAGCAGTGAGGATCTTTGCTTTGTCACTATATAAAGGTGCCGTCCTGGGGGAGAGGATTAAGGGGACGGGGTCCCCCTCCCCTTTGAGTAATTTTTGCTTTTTAAGGTTTCTTATATGCAAAATGGTGCTATCTTTTTGGGATATTTTTGGAGCTGATCATATATAGCTGGAAAATGTCCATAATCTAGTGAATTCTAATTTTTGGTTAGGTGAAAAAGGCGAGCATGTTGTCTACGAGAAGAGTACGTTGTAAAAAAAACCTCCTGAAGACTCCCTTTTGGCTACTTTTCCGCCTTCTATTGGCAAAGTGTTTACCCAAAAATACGTGCGTGGAGAGCACAGAGACATTGTTGGACTATGACGAAATTTTTCCTCCCCTTCATTGTGCATTATAAAAAGGCATCATCTAAGGCCGGCAGATACCTGTATAGGGCCTTCCGGAAGCTCTGAATAAGTACATGAAATGGAGCAATGACATAATGCTTATTACTTGAACTCCAAATGATAACATAGAGTAGAGCACTTTATAACTATCGTATTTTTACTAATTTTGAACGAAAATCCAGATGAACAGCTTCCAGCATTGGGGAACGGGCGGGAGGGAGAATATAGGTGCAGGAAGGAACGTTAGACCTCCCTGATAGGTATAGCAAAAGGGGTGAAGGACTAACAAAGGCGTTTTCAGAATGCTTTTTTGTCGTAATTGTATTAAAAATCACCATCTATCAAGGGCGTAGCCAGGAATTCGCCATTCGCAAAGCGCAAGAAAATTTTGGCCCAAAGTGCCTCCCAGATCGCTGGAAATGGCACTTCCCAAGCCTATTTTACAGCATATAAATAGGGGAAACACTAGCAATATTGTAAAAAAAAATTAAAAAATACCAAAAATATGCTCAAGGGGCCGGCTGCCCCCTTCACCCCCTTGGCTACGTGTCTGCCATCTATACCGATGATGGCTGCGCGGAGTGCGCTCGGTAAAGTTTTTTGAAAAATATGTAACGGCAAATACGTAATTTTAACTTTCCAAATCGTGCTACAACAACTTAGATTGAAAGATCGCATAATGATGCAAGGCCCCTACAGATGTTGTGATTATAGTTCCATGTATTATTATGTTAATAATGACCATGAGATGGAGAGCAAACCGTAAAGAATGCGCGAAAGCGCGCGAAACTTTTCATTAAATGAGATTTCCAAGACAAAACCTGCATTCAGAACCTGAATCGAGACACTTTCACTTGCCTAACAAACCTACATGCCACTCAAAAAGCCAGTCTTTTACCTGTTAGTTCGTGAACAGCTTCCAACTTTTGCTGCTGTGCTTCTCCGGGAGTTGCTATCAGAAGATAGTGATAATAAGAATACAGTGGAAAAGTTTGAAGCGCGCGGAGCGCGCGGAAGTTTTTATTGTTTGCGAAGGATTTGCGAAAATTCTGATAGTTTGAGAAACATTTTATGATAGAAAATGATTAAATAGATCTATCACTCGGTTGAAGCACACCTTACCCTACCCCGTACAGTAATCTAAAGCTTAATAGCCTTTTGGGGTCATTTTAAAATTTTCAAAAAAAATTCATTGGGGGCACGCGCCCCCCATGTCCCCAGTGCCGGAGGCGCCACTGGAGGTGGGTGGGGGCTAAACTCCGTTCAAAGATGTAGTGTGCGAAGATATGCTTCCGTGTCTCTTCAATCATAGGCGTAGTTGGTGATCGCCGGCCTGGGGGGTCTAAGCTGGGAGGGGGTTACCCCCTCCCGTTTGAAAAGTTTTTGAAACTTAGGTGTCCTTACATGCAATTTGGTGCCACATATGCTACCTTTTGAAGTGAAATTTGTGCTAAAAAATTTACATATTTTAGGTACCAAAAAAAAAAAAAAAAACGGCGTTACTCCCTCCTCTTTGAAAATTTTTGAAAAATTAGGTGTCCTTACATGCAATTTGGTGCCCCATATGCTACCTTTGAAGTGAAATTTGTGTTAAAACATTTACGTATTTTAGGTACTAAAAAGAAATCGGTATTACCCCCTCCTCTTTTCTTTGAAAATTTTGGAAAAATTAGGTGTCCTTACATGCAACCTGGTGCCACATATGCTACCTTTGAAGCAAAATTTGTGTTAAAAATTTACGTATTTTAGGTAGAAAAAAATCAGCATCAGTGAGGGTGGGGCATGGCCCAATGGCCCCTCAAATACACCACTGATAATCATAATATAAGTTCAACCATCAAAAAACACACCGATGAATTACTACGGAATATATAGTTGCTGGTGCAATTCAAATCAAAACTTTATATTAATTATCAAGGAAGTTTTTTAAACTATTAATACCCTTTAGCTACATCATTGCATTACTTTTCTTTCAGTAGGTGCCCGAAAAGTTCGCAGCATTTTGCCCGAATATTCAAAAAATATTTTGATTGGGGGATGCAGCCCCCAACCCCCCCTCCCCCCACCCCAACCCCCAACCCCCGCCTCCTACGCCTATGTCCTCAATTCTAGGACTGCAACCCCATTATTTAGTTTGTGCCCCTGTAAAAATGTGTCAAATTAATTTGCAGTAATTTTCCACCTTTAAAAAATTTGCCCAGTGTGTCGTTGTCCCACCAAATTGCATCCAAGGACCTCAAATGATCAAAAGATTTCCCTTCCCTTAGTACAGTCGTCCGAAACAACGTTCAAACCCTCCTTCCCCTCCTCTAGTCGAAAACAGGTTCCTCCACGCCTAGTAGAGTAGGCCTTACGTATAATGTACCCTATTATACTTCTGTAACTAGGCCTACTAAGTGTCATTTAGGCCTACATTTCAAAAAGTCCTAAGAGCGGATAAAAATTATCGGCCAGGACGACCTGACTCTCACTGCAGGCGAAATAATGTGTAAATCATATTCTCTCAATCATATCATACCAAAATATTATGGAGGGTAAATGCATCATCAAAGTAATCATTAGATACTTGTTTCGCAGCTACTCGATTCACACATACACGAGCAACGATACCGTAATCGTACCATCAACACGACATGCAGAAGGCCTATGACAGGATACAATATTGGTGACATTCTTAACCTGTTCGCACTTACACACACTGCTGCGTATCGTATTTCCCGGGTCCCGGGAGTGTCCTATTCGCTTTAGTGATGACGTCAAATCATAAATATTAAGCGGTTCTCAAAGGTGTCCAATTTATGTTCTCCCGCTGAATTGAGCGTGAATGTTCCTACAAGACACATTGATTTTCCTACGGATGCCTTTATCTTACCGTTGTTCTTAGCATACTTTTTGCAGGTCGTTTCAGAAAATGAACACATGTCAGCTAATTAACGTTTGAGAGTACACTTTTTGTTACAAAGCATAATTAATTAACCCCTGGAAGCCATTTCGCCCCCCTTCAGTACCTTGTCAGGCTACGAGCCTGGTGCAGTCACATTGGCGTCGAAACTACAGGAACCGCCTCAGTCTTGTTCTCTGTTGCCGAAAGCCCCACCAAGTTGGTAAGGGGATGCCATGGGGGGGGGGGGGGGGGATGATATTTCAATAGTCTTAGACTTAGTGTACGTGTGCATATTTTCCCAACGCTCTCTAAGAACTGTAGTTACCCTTCGGCCTTCACCGGTCCTAAAAGCGATCGACGATTTATACTGGTAGATCCCAATCATAAAAATGTTATGCAGTAAAATAATTTTGTAGGGGAAAACGGGACTACAGAGCACTCAGAATTAGGCGTGTAAAGAATTTAATTTAGAAATTATCCCTTTATATTGAGTAGTTTTGGTTTTTCCAAATCATAGTAGCACCCGCATTTGAACTTTTGTCCCTGGACAAGTTCAAGGAATATCGTTGGGGCAAAATATCACTTTTAAGACCTTTAACCATTTGTAAAATTTCTTTATCGGAAGTTACTATCTGAGTCCAATTATGGGAAAAAAAGGAGGTTTTCACAGCAGCACACTCAGAAACATTCATTATTTGTATACTAATATCTGTGCAGTATATAAAGTTAACTTTGTGTACCAGATTTAGTCTTTCAGAGACTTCAGGAGTTCAATACATATTTCATTGCATATATATTGATCTCTTTGTTTTCTAACGTACGTATGAACAACATGATTTACAGACCCAACCGAAATATTGACTGCAGACTTTAAGGTCAACAGGAAAAGCTGAACTTCGGCAACATTGTTGCGCTTAGTGTTAAAGAATACTAGGGAATCTTCAGAAATTGAATGGAGGAGCACATGCCTACCCATGCGCCCCGTGCCGGCGCCACTGCATGCAATTCCTAGCATGACTGATGCAAAATGGTTCTTCTTTGGCCATTGAAGCATTGAACTGATTATATCTTTAGGAAATGCAATTATATATATAAATATATATATATATATATTATATATATATATATATACATATATATATATATATATATATATATATATATATATATATATATATATATATATATATATATAAATATATATATATTATATATATATATATATACATATATATATATAATAAGTAAAAATCCACGTATGCTCCATGAAACATAAAAATAATAATAATAAGTAGAACACACCACAAAGATGACAATACGAGAGCACAGATACGGAAACAGAATAGCGTATATTTCGGACACTCCTGTGTCCTTCTTCAGCGCAAAATGTGAAGCATTTGCGCTGAAGAAGGACACAGGAGTGTCCGAAATATACGCTATTCTGTTACCGTATCTGTGCTCTCGTATTGTCATCTTTGTGGTGTGTTCTACTTATTATTATTATTTTTACATATATATATATATATATATATATATATATATATATATATATATATATATATATATATATATATATATATATATATATATATATATATAGGTCGATAAAGGTTGTAAAAAGTGCTTAAAGTTTGCGGAAAATTCCACGACGTTTCGAGTATAGACTCTTCATCAGGTGGCAAAGAAATGCAACTGTATTTCGACCCTATATATATATATATATATATATATATATATATATATATATATATATATATATATATATATATATATATATATATTTTGGCTGGAATTAAAGGCAAGGGATGTTTTCCAAGAGAAGGGGACGACACCTCTTCTCTCTAGGAAATTTTTGTCTTTGTTTGGTGGCATAGGTGAAAGATGGTTCTATCGTTGATACAGCTTGGCAAATCGTTCAAGTGATTATATGTTTAGGATTCCTTATTATTAAGTAATTTTTGAGTGTCATTGAAGGGGATGTTGCCTAAGAGAAGGGGCGACAGCCCGCTCTCTGAGACATTCTTCTTGTTGTAAGGTTTCGTTGATTCAAAATGGTTAAGTTTTGAACTGATTATATGTTAAGAAATTCTACTTGTTTACTAACTTATTCGGCTATGGCATCGCACCCCTATTGGGAGGATTGTACCCGGTTCGGGGTCCTCCCGCTTAGTACTCCCCTGGGGGGAGCCACCAACGGAGCCTACAACCAGTCCAGGAGATTCTCCCGGGGGTCCAGGAGATTCTCCCGTTTGGGGGAAAACCAAAATTATCCCGAAGGGGGAAATTTATGCAACACATTGTATAGGCTCGCCAGCCTAACAAAAACAAAGGTTAAAAAAGAATGGAAACCTCTCAAAAATTCGAAAACGGCGAGGTGAACCACCGATAAGGACGTTCTGTAGCTATAACAATAAACTTTCTAAATATACATTTAATTCTTTTACATTAGACCGACAATTTTTGCAAGGGTTCCAAACCCATTCCCCACTGACAATGTATACAAAGAACGCTTGGGGTTGTGGGTAAAATAGACAGAATGGCGGCGCCCATGAACAAGTTTTCTCCCGATCAGGGAAAAATAGATTTTCCCTAATGAGGGAATCTCCCGAACTGACAATATTTAGCACGTAGCCGTACGGTAGGCCTTAAAAGAAAATGTTAAATGACTCCTGGGAGGGGTAAATGACATGGTTTTTATACCTTGTAAGTTGCATCTAAACATGCTCTATTTTTAGATTACATGGTTCAGAAACGAGTTTAGATTTCAAGAAGAAAACGTAGATTTAAAAATTTTAAGTTTAGCATACAATGAAGGTAATCATAGGCTACTTTATATAAGAATGATGTGGCACGGTAAAAGAAAAAATACTTAAGATCTTTAGCCTTTGTATATTTCAGGCAGTGTATAACATGTGGGAAGAAGAAGGTTCATTCGTCAGGAGGAGTAAACCACATGAGGACGCGTCCACGCCGGGGGTACGGGGACCTCCCCTGAAAGGTTGGGGAAGAGAGAACCATTACTGACCTATATATGATTTCCCAGTTTCTTAGGGCCTTAAAATCATGATTAGGACAGTGAAGTTTTCAACACTTCATGTTTTTTTCAAGAAGGCCAACTTTCATTTACGGTTTGGAAATCTCGGAGGGTGCAACTACTTCCTCCTCACCCTTGTCCCACCCTCTGCAGGCAACGCCCCTTGTAAATATACTCCGAAGTTACTTATTTCTTCAATAAAAGAGTATCTTATCTGCACATCCTGACTTGAACAATCCCTACCCCTTCTTCCAAAATCACGCAGAGACGCATGATTGGCCGGGTATGACTCCCTGGCCTTCATTTTGGACGGGTAACTATCCCCACCCCGCCCACATCATGATGAAATCGGGTTTTAAAGCACGAAGTTTTCGACAAATATAGGCCTAAGTTTGTCCCAGTGCAGGGGACAAACTGTACCCCGACAATCGAATCTTATCATCTTTATTCCATCATCGTTATTCCGCCCACATTGCAGCATGATTTTACGGAAGAGGCAGCTTACAATTATAAAATTAAACACCTCACCATGAAAATTCTCAGTATATTTTTTTCATTTGGAGGGTTTCTTGCTTATTTGGGGGCTCACCTCCTATAAAAGCTTGTGTTTAACACTCCCTCATTCAAGGTCCCTATATCTTCACATGAATGTCTAGAAGTCCCCAATGCTAAATGCTTTCCACCATGGCAAAGTAGGGGAAGTGTTCCTTCTCAGCCTTTTAGTACCCCTTCTCGGTTATGGCCTGCTCAAACGCTCCGCTGCTATGGACTCCAACCGAGGTTAGTTATACGAAGATTATCGATTTAAAGGGAGACAGCATCCCCCAAGTTTATTTTCAAAAATCTGTTAAATCTTACACATCTCTTATTTCTCTCACAAGTATTAACATCATGTTCCTGTAAAATCATTTAATACTGAAGGTAAACGAAGTAGGTACTCTGCATGTATAGAATAAATAACAAATATATTGTCACATGATTAATAGAAGCCATTCCTGAATTAGTATGACGGAGTGCACTAATTCAAATTAGGGGGACTACATTTCCCTATAATATTCATTTTCAGTGGGCATGACACCCCCCTCCTTTCTACCAACCCAATGATTTCGCCCTCCTCCCATTGCCTCATTGACAGATCATCGGTCCACAACACTCTTGACTAAGTTTTCAGGTAAACTTTGTGACGCAGACATTACCGAAAGACCAATAAAATATTTTGAAGATTTAGGCTCCTATGAAAATGATTATCCGTCCGATATGAAAACCGTGAATCATACCAATCATGGGTCTATGTGTGATCTTGGAGGGGAGGGGCAGAAACTGTAATGTCAGGGAATGCAGCTAAGAAACCCACTTACGCAAGAAATACTCAACTTCATAAAGCTAAGTGTTTGCTGACAATAATTATGATCATTCTTTAAATCAGTGATTCCCAACGGGGGCGTTATCGCCTCCTGGGGGCGTTTGAGCAACTCAGGGGGCGATGAGCGCTAAGGGGCGACAGGGGAGTTTTGAACAAAATGAGATATTTAATTTAGCCCGCGGGGTTTTTACAACATTCCAAGAGGTGTCCTCTAAAATAGCTTCCAAATAAGATCACCTAAAAAGGAGATAAAATAAAATGAAAAGTCACGTAGGTTTAACAATCCCTCCTCGGGTGCGATGCAAAGTTTGTGAATTATTTTAATGCCAGGTGCCAGGAAATCACATCTAACAGTGTATAATTTTACAAATTTCCTGGCGAGGACCCTCATATTCCCATCAGTGCCAATGAAAACTGTAAGCAAATGGGCCATGGATAAAAGTTATCTCGTCACTTCTTCCTAGGAATAGCAGTTTTTTTCTTTGCTGTCGATAGACATGTCATACTGACAGAGACAATTGTAAACAACTGTAACATTAAAGATAACATTTGCAATAAACTATGAAGGAAAACTTTCAATTGTTTTCAAAAATGCAAGTTTTAGGTGAGCCAATTTCGTCTTTCTCATTATAAAGACCTGAAGAGCAGCTTGAGTGGCCAGGGCAGAAGCCCGAAGGACATTTTTCCTGATTATGGGGGGGGGGGGGGGAGGAGGAGGAGAGCAGCTGTCCTTCTGAGATTTCCAACACTTACTGAAAAAATGGCCTTCTTGAAAATAAAAATGCTAAAAATACTAAAACCTCCATCCTCCTGATTGTGTTTTTCAGGCCCTCAGAACCTAGGAAACCGCATACACAGGTTTCTTTTTTCCAAACTTTCCCGAGGAGGTTCCCACGGACCCCTGCCGCAGACAGGTTCCTATGCGGGTAACCCGCACAAATGAATGAATCTCCTTCCTCATGCATAATGCACACAACACAGCTGAAGCCTATCGCTTTTAGTATTGCTTCTCGCTCGGTGTCCGGCATAGCATGTCAATATAAAAGAAATAAATAATATGATAACCTTTAATTTCATGCAGAATTAACGAGATTGTTTGACTACCTTTCAGTCATGTGTTTTCTTACGAAGTGATTTTACTAAATAAATTTTTCAAGTTAAACTTTTCTTCTCGAAGTCTCGGTTTCTAAAGAATGAAGTCTCAAAAGTGTTTAGATGCAACTTTGAAAGTCCAGAGGACTTCCTTTACGCAAATCTGGGAGGCATTTTTGACACAATAGAGCTGTGCTACACACCAACCGACGGTGGCCCTAAAATAGCACAATTTTGCATCTTAGGGATCTTACATACACAACAACTTCTTAACTCTCAAAGACTAGGGGGACTTCCCCGGCCCTGAAATAGCACTTAAACAAAAAAATAAAATAGGCACTAAGCACTAAAGAATTCAAATTTCTAAACACATAATCAGTTCAAAGCTTTGCCAAAGACATCACCAATTTACACCTATAAAGAGATCTTACAAAATGTCATTTCTTCCGTTAGACCCCTCTTCTTACACCCTTCCCTCAGGACGGCATTTGGTGACAAAGCCAAAGAGAGGATTCGCCTAGGTGCCAACTGTCATAGTTACGACACTGGATGCTGTCATGAACTGCCCTGGGATTTCGGCCAGGCTACGGCCCTGGTGCACGGTGGCAGAAGTCTTTCAATGCGCCATGCAACTAAATACCATCCTTCTTCCTCCCACTCACAAGGCAATCTCTTGCAGCATCAGAAACCGTCCATTAGTAACTTTTCAAATACAAACTGGTCTAAGGTGGATTTTTGTAATTTCTTTAGTGAGCAGTCAAGATTATTAGGTAATCGGAAAACGGTGAAAATTTGACTTACAGTGCTTTATTCTTGATTTAACAATTTCTTAAATAGGCCTACCCGAGAGCTTCCGGGAGCTTTGTCCCTTGGTCCCCCACTGAAACGTTGTCCCGGGGTCCCATAAAAGGCTTTCCACACTTCAACGTGTTTTTGTTTCCATCGTTTCATGCATAGCAATGCTATATGTTATAGACCGAGTAGTGGTGGGGGGGGGGGGCGTTTGTCCAGCCCAATTCGGTGAAAGGGGGAAATGGGCTGAAAAAGGTTGGGAACCACTGCTTTAAATCATGATCAATTCGCATAAGCACCGGCTCTCTGTTATCCCACATAGTCCCACACGTCTTCCGGGATACGCACCTCGCGTCAAATTCATACCGTAAAATGCAACTATAATGTTCATAAGCCATAGAATCTGCCCCGTACTGACTTCAAAGAAGGATTAAGGCAAAAATATA